>MCJB01016980.1:48453-101418 GCA_002018475.1 Nicotiana obtusifolia
ACACAGATATATATATATATATATATATATATATATATATATATATATATATATATATATATCTGTGTGTGTGTGTATATATATATATCCATTCATCAATATGTAACAAGAGTTGGGAGATGTACTCTATATCTACTTAAATTCTTATTGCTAAACTTATCACATTCTATAGTTTACGACTCCATAGATAACACATATAGTCTGTTAACATCACCCTCATATATAATCAACCTTACTTAATGTGAGACCAACGTAACTACCTTCGTGGGTCTTTATCAGTTTCGTGAACACACACATGTAAGTATTGGAAGCCGTGGCGTTCTTTAGGTCTAATTATTCTTATCATTCTGCAAACTATACATTATGCTACCTTGTTAAACTATTCGTGTATAACTATCCTTCCCTATATTTACACTTTGTTGCTTCTGATTCATTTGACCATTCGTACGTAATCTTTAATTGATGCCTAGACATATTGTTTCATGTAGAAGACAAGAACCTTTCAAAAGGCTCAATTTAATCCTTAAGAATATATGAGACTGCGACCAACACGATCCATTTTAACATTTTTGTGACTATTTCTCTAGACTCGTGAACGGACCTTAATCGTCGGACTAGTACGTATACCAAGACTCGTCCCCTTAATTCCTTATAAAGACAATGTAACTTACGAAATCATGCCAAAGAAAATAAAGGAAGACCTTACATACTATAATATCCCGTTCAATCCTCAAGCGAACTTAACATGCATCTCCTTTGTCTACAAGCAATGAACAATACTATCGTCACAATATGAATGCCATAAATTATCGCATTTGAACGACACACTTTATTCTATGATAAAACGGACAACATCTCCCCTATATTTCCTCACTTCCCAGAATTCAAAACAACACCTCAATAGCATCAACTATATCAATAACCAATCCCATCCATTCAGCCCTTCAATAACTTTAGAATAATTCTACAATTCAAACAATAGTACAACAAGCGGCAAGCACAGTTTATTTTTAAACAACTAAAGTTTAAACCCCTTCTTCCTGAAAGAATTTATCAAAAATATTAACCACCGTATATTCAATTATTCCTACTAATTATTAGCGACAATAAAACTTTGAAACAACCCCATAACAGTCCCACTAGTTCAGCAACTCAAAACTGATTTTTTAGATCGCTAAAATACGTTTCTGACTTGTCTTTTCTTTCAAATCGAGCAACAGAACCAATAGTACATAAATAAGCCTCATCTCATATAAATCAGCTATGAATTCAACTTAATAAAAATTCACACCCAGCCAACAGTGATGCAACAACAAACAACATACTACTCTTTTGAAACTCGCAAATTCAATTCTTTACGATCGAGCTACAACTCATAGAACTTCAGATAAGGGAAGGAGAAGCATTAAATTACCTTGGACTGAGTATAAAGCACTAAACTTAGTCCCTCATCATCCGAAATCATACCTCCAATGCAGCTACAAGAAGGAGAAAAGTAAACTAGCAATTGTCCGGGTTTTTTGGCACTAGAATCACTTCGTATCACCCAAAATCAGCTAGGGTTTGTGTGGGATTTTTGGGGGAGGAGTTGCAAGGGTTCAATCGGATGTTCTTGGCCTAAAAAATGAGTGAATGACATGAGTTAATTCAGCTCTTAAAAGGCCCTTCTTGGCCGCCACTCTCTAGTCACTTTAGGAGCTTTTAATTGTGGCCTCTCCTTTTGGAATGTAAGTGACACACCTACTTGTTTATTTAGGGTGTGTCACATGATAGCCTAATTAATTTAAATACGTGTCTCTTCCTCGTTTAGTAATCATGACACATGTTATGTAGTTCAAGCAGGTAGGATGGGAAGTAAGTTGGTGAAGCAGGCTGTCACGACCCAAAATCCTAACCTGTCGTGATGGCGCCTATCGTGATACTAGACAAGCTGACATTTATGAAATAACTCCAACACTTAACGGAAAACGGATTTAAAATAGTTTAAATAATAACGCTTCTCATAAATAGGATAGAAAGTCCGAAACACAACGCTGAAATTCCCAACACCGGGGTGTCACTGAGTACATGAGCATCTATACATCAAAGTTCTGGAAAACACTGTCTAATATAATATGAAATTGAATACAATAAGAGGAAAGATAAGGAAGGAGAGGCAAGGTCTGTGAAACGATGGCAGCTACCTCAAAATCTCCAGTAGATCAACAATGCGCGGAAATCAACACCCACCGTGTCCGGAAACACCTGGATCTGCACACGAAGTGCATGGTGTAGCAAGAGTACAACCAACTCGGTAAGTAACAAGACCAAATAAAGAACGAAAAGTAGTGACGAGCTTCACAGCTAAAGTTCAATTACAATAATTTTTACATAGGAAGGTAGACATGCTTTCAAGTTTGATAAATCAGGTCGAAACAGTTACTTCATGACAAGTTTAAGTAAAACAAAGTGTAATATATTTCAGAAAATTTCAAGACAGTGATACATGACAGCTAAGTACAACAGTAATGAAATCAAATGCATCCTCTCAGGGCCACTGTCACTCAGTCCTCCCATTCACTCAGCACTTGGCACTCGACATTCGGCACTCGCACTCAGTAGGTACCTGTGCTTACAATGGGTGTGTACAGACTTCGGAGATGCTCCTTCAGCCCAAGCGCTATAATCCGCACGGGCAACTCACATGCTACACAGACAACTCACGTGCTATAGTAAAATATCTGGATCCGCACGGACAACTCACGTGCTGCACAGACAACTCATGTGCTATAGTATAATATCTTACAATCAGACCCTACGCCTCACTCTGTCATCAATCTCTCCAGTCTCTCAAACTCTCAGTGATTATGAAAAACCAGCCCAAACAGAAATGATAAAATGTATCAACGAGGAACAATAGAGACTGAGATATGATATGCAAGTAAAATTGAGACTGAGTACAACACAACAATTTAGCAGATAGATTAACATGTTCACGACCTCTGAGGGTTGCTTCAGTACCAACATATGGCCTAAGCATGATTTCTAACAGGATTTGCAGCTCAAGTTCTCTATCATACGAAGAATTTATAGATATCAACAGATTAGTCATTTATACAGTTCCATGGAATGGACCAAGTCCCAATTCCTACGATGCACGCCCACACGCCCGTCACCTAGCATGTGCGTCACCTCAAAACCAATCACATGACACAAACTCCGGTGTTTCATACCATTAGAACAAGATTTAGAACTGTTACTTACCTCAATCCGAGAAAATCTCTACTCCGATATACCCTTGCCTTGCGAAACGGCCTCCGAATGCCTCGAATATGGCCATAAGAAATTCGATATAATCAATATGGGGTATAGGAGTCAAATCTATAAGAAAATGCTAAGCTATTACGCAAAAGTCAAAAATCGACTCAAAAGTCGGCACCCGAGCCCACGTCTCGAAATTTGATAAAAAACCCGAAAGTCTATTTAACCACGAGTCTAACAATACAAAATTTATCAAAATCCGAAACCAAATTGTCACCTAAATCCCCAAATCAAACTCACTAAATCCCTTGCCTCAAACTCCCGGTTTACACCTTAAACACATACTTACTAGGTGGAAAATCAATGGGGAAACAGTATTATTGATAAAAAATGAGCACAAGGAACTTACCTCAAGAATCTCCTTGAAAATATCCAAGAGTCACCAAAACCCGAGATCGAAATGTGTAAAATGAAGCAAAAATCGTGACCCTTGTATTTAAGACACTGCCTAGGTTTTTGCACCTGCGGCCAAAGAACCGCACCTGCGGAACCGCTTTTGGGTTTTTGCGAACTTCACTTGAATCCCCAGGCCCGCATTTGGGCCCCAGGTTCTGCACCTACGGAGGTGCTTCTGTGGCCCTCTATCCGCTTCTGCGGACACAAGCCTTCCCTCACAGCTCTACATCTGCAACGCCTTGCTCGCACCTGCGGGGTCGCAGATACGGTTACCGCCTCGCACCTGTGCCCTACCCCAAGCCAGTCCACTATCGCACCTGCGTAACTCCAGCTGCATCTGCGGCATCGCACCTGTGACCAACCCCTTGCAGGTGCGATCACACAAGAAGAGTCCCAACTTCAGCAATGCACTAAGTCCTATTTTCGATCTGTTAACCACCAGAAATCAACCCGAGGCCCCCCGGACCTCAACCATGCATACCAATAAGTCCTTAAATCTCATACGAACTTAGTCACCCTCAAATCACATCAAACAACTTCAAAAACACGAATCACACCCCAATTCAAGCCTATTGAAACTAAGAAAATTCAACTTCCACAAATGATGCCGAAACCTATCAAATCATGTTTGATTGACCCCAAATTTTGCACACAAGTCAAAAATGACATTACAGACCTACTCCAACTTCCGGAATCAAAATTTGACTCCGATATCAAAAAGTCCACTCCCAGTCAAACTTCCAAAAATCCAACTTTCGCCATTCCAAGCCTAATTCCACTACGCACCTCCAAATCACAATTTGGACATGCTCCTAAGTCTAAAATCACCCAACGGAGCTAACCGAACCATCAAAACTCTATTCCATAGTCATTTACTCAAAAGTCAACATCCGGCCAACCTTTTCAACATAAGCTTCCAACATTGAGATAAGTGTCTCATTTCATTCTGAAATCACTCCAGACTCGAACCGAGTACCCAGACAAGTCAAATAGAAGCTATAAAGTATGAAATCAGTAGTAAATAGGGAAACGGGGCTACAACTCTCAAAACGACCGTCCGGGTCATTACATCCCCCCTCTTAAACAAACGTTCATCCTCGAACGGGTCTAGAAACGTACCTGGAGTCTCAAATAACTGTGGATATCTGCTTCGCATCTCAGGCTAGATATCCCTAGTAGACTCCTCAACTGGCTGACCTCTCCACTACACCTCACTGAAGCTATGTACTTTGACCTCCACTTTTGAACCTGCTGATCCACATCATAAGTCAGATTACCATCCAACTGACTGTGCTGAAATATAAAACATGAGATGGATCACCGACATACTTTCAAAGCATAGAAACATGAAACACTAGATGCACACTCGACAAACTAGGTGGCAAGGCAAGCTTGTAAGACACCTCCCCAATCCTTTGAAGTACCTCAAATGGCCCAATATACCGACGGCTTAACTTGCCCTTCTTCCGGAACCTCATAACACCCTTCATGGGTGACACCTTGAGAAGAACCTTCTCCCCAACCATGTAAGAAACATCAAGGACCTTCCTTTCGGCATAACTCCTCCCTCTGGATTGCACCGTGCGAAGCCTCTCCCGAATCAATTTAACCTTGTCCAAAGCATCCTAAACCAAGTCAGTACCCAATAGCCTAGCCTCACCAGGCTCAAACCAACCCACCGAAGATCTTCACCGTATACCATACAAAGCCTTATACAGGGCCATCTGAATGCTCGACTACTAGCTGTTGTTGTAGGCAAACTCCTCAAATGGCAGAAACTGATCACAAGAACCCCCAAAATCAATGACACAAGTGCGCAACATGTCCTTCAATATCTGAATAGTGCGCTTGGACTGTCCGTCCGTCTAAGGGTGAAACATTGTGCTTAACTCAACCTGGGTACCAAACTCTCACTGCACGGCTCTCTAAAAATGCGATGTAAACAACGTGGCCTAATATGAAATGATGGGCACTGGCATGCTGTGGAGGCGGACAATCTCTCTAATGTAAATCTCAGCCAACCTCTCCAAAGTATAAGTAGTCCCAATTGGAATCAAGTGCGCAGACTTGGTCAGCCGATCCACAATCATCCAAATAGCATCGAACTTCCTCGAAGTCCGTGGGAGCCCAACTACAAAATCCATGGTGATTCGCTCCCATTTCAACTCTAGAATCTCTATACTCTGAAGCAATCCGCCCGGTATCTGATGCTCATACTTTACCTGCTGACAATTGAGGCGCCGAGCTACAACCCCACTATGTCTTTCTTCATTCTTCTTCACCAATAATGCTGCCTCAAGTCCTGGTACGAGCTGACAAGCTGCCATGAGAGACTATACAATAAAAATTAGTCGACAAGGCAATCCAAACTATACATTAGGCGACACCTGTCTATGAGCCTCTACAGGAACATAAGTGCTGCAGCATTGCCAGAACAGGGCCCCCGACATACCCATAACGTCTATAACAAAAATGCATATCAAGACCACGGCAAGTCTTGCCAATAACTGCTGAACTAGGCAGCCTACGATAGTAGGGGAGCTTCGCCTACCTGTCTATCAGGACCGGCAACACGACATGCAGCATCCACAAATAAAAGGACATCAGTAGGAATAATGTACTGAGTATGTAAGGCAGTAAAACATTAGCAAGAACAGTAATGTAAACAAGGATAGAGAATATACAACCTGTAACATCTGGGTACTCTGAGGGTTACTGACATGAAATGCATGACACACACACACACAAACACACACACACACACATATATATATATACACACACACACATAAACTTTTTAAACATACGCCTCTATGGGCATCATCGTTATCATATCGTACCCAGCCCTAATAGGCTCGGTAAAAACGTACCCCGCCATCATAAGGCTTGGTAGAATCGTACCCAGCCGCGTGAAGCTCGGTAAAACCCAACTAATCAGTGGTAGTAAAATAGGTGCAGTACTCGGCCGACTATTGCGCGGCTCGGTAGAGTAAAATAGATACATATATATGAAGCGTGCTGGACTCATTGGAATCACATTTTGAACCTTTCAGAGTGACGTAAGGTGGGTATCCTCCGTACACGTTATTAGGATTAACTCTTCATCAAGAATCTTATAAGAATCAGGAAGTACCAACAACATTGATAACATAAGAATAAGAGAAGTAACATCAACATCAATCGTTCCATAAGAAGGGAAACAATGTAAGTACTGCTAGCCTCTCAAAGTGGAGTATCTTTGGAAGCTCGTTCTTTACATTACGCACAATCGAAGTCGTGAAAAAGAAGGAAAAGGATAGCCTCACATACCTTGTATATACTGCCCAACCTTAAGCTATGAAAATGTCACGACTCCTTAGTCTACAATAAGAGAAATGACACTATCGTTATCATTTAAGCATCGTAACTATTATGTATTGACCGCAACCTCTTTTAAAATGAAACGAAAAGCACCTCCCCAATTTATATGACTTCCCACAAGTTAACAAAATCACCAAACAGCCCAAACAACATAAATAATAATCATATTGAGCCTCCTAAAACAGTCCACCAACCAACAACATTACTAACAAGCCTTTCGATATATATCTCACAAGTTCTATCTTCAACGACTTAGCCGTAGCTTGGATAATCTTAAATACATGTCGGGTAAGAGGTTCCTTACCCTTAAATAGAAAGAAAAACTCCAATTTGACCTTAATGGACCACGAAATATCCCTCCAATGCTGCCACAAGAACAAGGAAGCGAAGCTAGCAATTAATTAGGGTTTTTCGGCACTGGAATCACTTTAGAAGTCTTGAAATCACCTAGGATTGATATTAAAACTTGAGTGAGTATTTTACAGAACATAAAAAACTAAAAACAACCTCCCACACGAGCTGGAACAACACAAAAATCAGCAACAACAAGAAGAACAAGAAACTTACGAGCGCCAGGGGATTCCCGATACTTGATTTGTGTTGTTTTCCCTTTGTTTTGGTCTTGGATCATGAGAGAACCTTGAGAGAGTGTTCTTAGGGTTCTAAGGTCTGAATATACTGAAAACTAATGACTTAAAAATGGGGTTGAGACGCGTTATATATATCTATACATCTTAACCGCTTATGTTGGCCCAATAGAGAGCTGCTTGGCGCAATCTCTCGGAAACGCGAATATCTCCCAATTCTGAGATCGTATCGACAAATTCAAGTAAATTGGGTGGATAGATCACCCCCCAATTCCAAGTAAATTGGGAGAAAAGTTTAATAACATTTGACCTAAAGCTTAAGTAAAATTATGAACGTAAGTTGTAACAACTTTTGTCGACTTTTGTTTAATAACTCATTTGACTTCAAGACTTATGATACGGATATTATATGATTCAAATACCATAAAATAAGACC
The DNA here is from genome assembly GCA_002018475.1 of Nicotiana obtusifolia. Classification (NCBI taxonomy): domain Eukaryota; kingdom Viridiplantae; phylum Streptophyta; class Magnoliopsida; order Solanales; family Solanaceae; genus Nicotiana; species Nicotiana obtusifolia. The sequence goes on from MCJB01016980.1 coordinate 56,533, forward strand.
TCTTGGTAATATTAATCACCTCTAGATTTACCCGAAAATACGAGTTACAACATCCTTGATTCGTTTAACTTCTAATACTTGTTTACCACTTTTATACACCCTTGTATCAAGTAAGACCAATAGGATAAAATTCTTATCATCTCAAAGATAATCTCTTCTCGAACCTACGTAGACTAACTTACGGCGTAATCTAACGTATGGAAATATGGATTGTAACAGGAAGGCTACCATACTCACTGCCTTTCTACTCAAGGTATCGGCCACCACATTGGCCTTTCCGAGATAATACAGAATAGTGATATCATAGTCTTTTAGCAGCTCCAACCATCTCCGCTGCCTCAAATATAGATCCTTCTATTTGATTAAGTGTTGGAGACTCTGATGATCTATAAACATCTCACCAGACACACTGTAGAGGTAATGCCTCCAAATCTTCAATGCATGAACGATGGCAGCTAACTCCAAATCATGAGTAGGGTAGTTCTCTCATGTGGCTTCAACTAACGCGAAGCATAAGAAACCACTCTACCCTCCTACATCAAGACACACCCAATTCCAATCCGCACACTGTATAAGAACCAAATGCTGAAGGTAGAACTAGAACTGGAGCAGTGGTCAAGGTAGTCTTGAGCTTCTGAAGCTCTCCTCACACTCATTCGTCCACCTGAAAATAGCACCTTTCTGGGTTAACTTGATCAAAGGCGATGTAATAGACAAGAAACCCCCCACAAAGCGACGATAATAACAGGCCAAGCCGAGAAAGCTCCAAATCTTTGTAGCTGAGGGCGGTCTGGGCCAACTCTGAACCACCTCTATCTTCTTCGGATCTACCTAAATCCCCTTACTGGACACCACGTGCCCCAAGAATGCCACTGAGCTAAGCCAAAATTTCACTTGGAGAACATGGCATAATGCTTCTCCTCCCTCAACCGCTGCAACACAATCCTGAAATGCTTGACATGCTCCTCTTGGATACGAGAGTACACCAGGATATCATCAATGAACACTATGACAAACGAGTCATGGTAAGGCTAAAATACATTGTTCATTAGATGCATGAATGCTGCTGGGGCGTTAGTCAGCCCAAAAGACATCACGAGGAACTCATAATGACCATAATGGGTCCTGAATGCTGTATTTAGAATATTCGAGTCCGAAACGTCCACTGGTGATACCCAGACCTCAAGTCAATCTTAGAGAACACCTTCGCTCCCTAAAGCTGGTCAAACAAGTCATCAATACACGAAAAAGGATACATATTCTTGATTGTGACATTGTTCAGCTGCTTATAATCAATGCACATCCTCAGGGTTCCATCCTTCTTCTTCACAAACAGAATCGATGCACCCCAAGGTGACACATTAGGCCTAATAAACCCTTTATCAAGGAGTTCCTGAAGCGGCTCCTTCAATTCCTTCAACTCGGGCGGTTCCATATGATAAAAATGGGCTGAGTGCCCGGCACCAGGTCAATACCAAAGTCAATATCCCTGTTGGGCGGCATGCGTTGCAGGTCTGCGGAAAACACATTCGGAAAATCTCGCACCACCGGAACAAAATCAATAGTAGGAGTATCAGCATCCACATCCCTCACAAAGGCCAAATAAGATAAACAACCCTTCCCAACCATCCGCTGGGTGTTCAAATATGAAATAACTCTGCTAGGAACATAGTCTAGAGAACCTCTCCACTCAATCCTTGGCAACCCTGGAAGTCACCAACGTCACGGTCTTAGCATGACTATCTAGAACAACATGACATGGAGATAGCCAATCCATACCCAAGATCACGTCGAAGTCCACCATACTAAAAAATAAAAGATCGACTCTAGTCTCCAATCCTCACTACACACGGCCGATATACACGGTCCACAACAATAGTATTGCCACCTAGCATAGATACATGAAAAGATGAAACTAAGGACTCCCGGGGCATATCCAGATAATGAGTAAAATACGATGATACATACGAATAAGTGGAACTAGAATCAAATAATATAGAGGCATCTCTGTGGCATGCTGAGACAATACCTGTGATCACTGAATCGGAAGCAACACCATCTCGTCTGACAGGAATAGCATAGAACCGGGCCTGGTATCCTCCTGATCGGCCTCCCCATCTTGGGCGACCCCTAGCTGACTGAGCCCCACTCAGGATTAGATGAGTGGGTGGTGTAACTGCTGCTGCTGGTGCCACCGACCGAGAACTCTACTGTGGAGCCCCGCTCAACAATCTAGGGAAAATCTCTCTTGATATGAGCAAAGTCTCCACACTCAAAACAACCCCTCCTCTAACGAAATTGCTACTCCTGATAACCTGAGGAACTGCCTGTAGAAACCTGAGCGGACGAGGCATGGTGAGAGCTCTACGCTGGTAGTGCTCTGAATAAAGATTAGCATGAGTGAGTACTGTAAGAACCGTGGCTAGCTTATGCGCCATGATGAGCTGGACGAGCCATTTGAGCGGGCCTATAAGGACGACCCCTACTGCGGTTGACTGCTCCCTAAAAGGTATACCACCAAAACCACCCTAATCCCGAGGCCTCTTAGCCTCCCTCTCACCATGATCCGGGCTGCTGACCATCTCTATATGCTGAGCAATGTCAACCACCTTATCAAAAGTAGCACCTAAAACCCTCTCCCGAGTCAAAAGAAACTGCAACTGATATGTGAGACTATCCACGAACCTCCTAATCCTCTCCTTATCAGTGGGAACCAACCAAACTGCATGACGGGCCAACTAAAAAAACCTCATCTCATACTGCATCACAGACAAGCCATCCTAAAGTAGCTACTTAAACTGTCTGCGCAGCTCCTCTCTGCGAGACTGCGACACGAACTTCTCCATGAAGAGAACGGAGAACTCCTGCCATGTAAGTGGTGCTGCACTGAACGGCCTGTGCCTCTCGTAAGCCTCCCACCATCTGAGGGCAACCCCAATGAACTAAAAGTAGTGAACGAGACCCCACTGGTCTCCTGAATACCAGCCGTGCGAAGCATCCACTGGCACTTATCCAAGAAACCCTGGGTATCCTCTGAACTCCCAGCACCGTAATGATGGAGGCTGAAGCCTCCCAAAGCTCTTATGTCTCCTCTGCATATCATCAGCCATAACGGGGACCAGTATGGCCTGAGCAACTGCAACCGGCTAGGCTGGTAGTACCCCGGTGTCTGAACTCCCTGCATCACTACTCTGGAGTACGGGCAGCGGGGTTATGAGTGCCTCCCCCAGCCTGAGAAATGGCTGGTGCAGCCTGAGCCGGAACCACCTGAGCAAGACCAGTACAAACCGTTAATATCTAAGCCAAAGCCTCCTAAAGGCCTGGAATCACAATGGGCGCAGCTTGTGCCTGAGCTGGCCCCACTGGCTTAGCCATATCTGGAACCTGCTCCTGAGCTGGGGCAACTGGCGGATCTTCAGGTACTGCCCTAGCTGCTGTACGAGCTGCACCTCCTCCCCAACCACGAACTCAGCCTCTCGCAGCCCTAGCTGGTGGTACTGGTGGCAGTCTATCCTACCCGATAGCACGTATTCTCACCGTCTGTGAGAGAATAGGATAACAGAAGTTTAGTTACCAGAATCAAAATACCCGTACGAGAAGAATACAAGAATGTGAAATTTCCTAAGGGTTCAGTAGCTTCTAAAAGATAAGTAGAGACGCCTCCGTACCGATCCGCGAGACTCTGCTAAAACTGCTCATGACTCGTGAGACCTACGTAATTCAGACTCTGATACCAACTTGTCACGACCAAAATCCCAACATATTGTAATGGAACCTATCGTGGTACTAGGTAAGCTGACATTTACGAAATAACTACAACAGTTAATGGAAAACGGATGTAAAACACTTTAAACAATAACACTTCACATAAACTGGATAGAAAGTCCAAAACACAACGCGCAAATTCCCAACATCGGGGTGTCACTGAGTACATGAGCATCTATACATCACAAGTCTAGGAAACACTGTCTGATATATTTTGAAACTGAATATAATAAGCGGAAAGATAGGCAATGAGAGACAAGGTCTGCGAAACACTAGCAGCTACCTCAGAATCTCCAGAAGATCAACAGTGCGTGGAAATCAACACCCACCGTGTCCGGAAACACCTGGATCTGCACACGAACGTGAGTACAACTAAATTAGTAAGTAACAACAATAAATAAAGAACTTAAAGTAGTGACGAGGTTCACAGTTATAGTTCAATTGCAGTGATTTTACATAGGAAGGTAGGCATGCTTTCAAGTTCGATAAATCAGGTCGAAACAATTACTTCATGACAAGTTTAAGTGAAACAGAGTGTAATATCTTTCAGAAAATTTCAAGAGAACGATATATGACAGCTAAGTGCAACAGTAATGAAATCAAATGCATCCTCTCATGGCCACTGTCACTCAGCCCTCTCATTCACTCAGCAATTGGCGTTCGGCACTCGGCACTCGGCACTCGGCACTCAGTAGGTATCTGCTTTTACTACAGTGTGTATAGACTCCAGAGGGGCTTCTTCAGCCCAAGCGCTAGAATCCGCACGGACAACTCACGTGCTATCGTGTAATATCTGGATCCGCACGGGCAACTCACGTGCTGCACGGACAAGTCACGTGCTATAGTATAATATCTGGATCCGCACGAACAATTCATGTGCTGCACGAACAACTCATGTGCTACAGTATAATATCTCACAATCAGGCCCTAGGCCTCACCTAGTCATCAATCTTTCCAGCATCCCGGGCTCTCTGTATTCATGAAAAACCAGCCCAAACAGAAATGATATAATGTATCAACAAGGGAAAAGAGAAACGGAGATATGATATGCAAGTAAAATTGAGACTGATTACAACACAACAATTTACTAGATAGATTAACATGTACATGACCTCTAAGGGTCCCTTCAGTACCAACACATGTCATATGAAGAATTTACAAATATCAACAAATTAGTCATCTATGCAGTTCCACGGAATGGACCAAGTCCCAATTCCTACTGTACACGCCCACAAGCCCGTCACCTAGCATATGCGCCACTCAAAACCAATTACATGACAGAAAATCTGGGGTTTCAAACCCTTTGAACCAGATTTAGAACTATTACTTACCCCAATCCGAGCAAATCTCTACTCCAATATACCCTTGCCTCACGAAATGGCCTCCAAATGCCTTGAATCTAGCAATAAACAATTCGATATAGTGAATACAGGCTAAAGGAATCAACTCTATATGAAAATGCTAAGCTATTAAGCAAAAATCAAAAATCGACTCAAAAGCCGGCCCCCGGGCCAACGTCTCAAAATTCGATAAAAGTCACAAAACCCGAAAGCCCATTCAACCAGGAGTTTAACAATACCAAATTTTTCAAAATTCAACACTAAATCATCATCCAGATCCCTAAATCAAACTCTCCAAATCCCTAGTCTTAAACTCCCAATTTACACCTTAAACAGTCACCAACTAGGTGGGAAATCAACGGGGAAACAAGATTATTGATCAAATATCATCATAGGACTTACTTCAAGAATCCCCTCGAAAATCTTCTCAAGAGTCGCCAAAACTCGAGCTTAAAATGTGTAAAATGAAGCAAAAATCGCGACCCTTGTATTTAAGACACTGTCTAGGTATTTCGCACCTATGGCCAAAGAACCGCATCTGCAGAACCGCTTTTGCGGTAAAATCCTCCGCTTCTACGAACTTCACATAAATCCCCAAGCCTGTATCTGTGCCCCATGTTCCGCACCTGCAGAGGCACTTCTGCGGCCCTCTATTCGCTTCTGCAGAAACAAGCCTTCTCTCACATCTCCGCAACTGCGAAGCCTTGCTCGCACCTACGGGCTGGCAGATGCGGTTACCCCCTCGCACCTGTGCCCTACCCCAGGCCAGTCCACTTTTGCATCTGCATAATTCCAACAGCATCTGCGGTATCGTACCTGCGGCCAACCCTTCGCAGGTGCGATCACACCCGAAAAGTCCCAGATTCAACAATGCACCAAGTCCCATTTTCGATCCTTTAACAACCCGTAATACTCGAGGCCCCCGGAACCTCAACCAAACATACCAACAAGTCCTAAAACCTCACACGAACTTAGTCGAGCCCTCAAATCACATCAAACAACTTCAAAAACACGAATCACACCTCAATTCAAGCCTATTGTAACTAAGGAGATTCAACTTCTACAAACGACGTAGAAACCTATCAAATCACGTCCGATTGACCCCAAATTTTGCACACAATTCACAAATGACATTACGGACCTATTCTAACTTCCGGAATCAAAATTTGACTCAGATAACATAAAGTCCACTCCCGGTCAAACTTCCAAAAATCTAACTTTTGCCATTGTAAGACTAATTCCACTACCGACATCCAAATCACAATCTGAATACGCTTCTAAGTCCAAAATCACCCAAAAGACCTAACAGAACCATCAAAACTCCATTATGGAGTCATTTACTCAGAAGCCAACATCCGATCAACCTTTTCAACTTAAACTTCATTTTGAAATCACTCTGGACCCGAACCGAGTACCCCGACAAGTCACATAACAGATACAAAGTACAAAATATGTAGTAAATGGGGGAACGTGACTACAACTTTCAAAAAAACCAGCCGGGTCATTGCATAGGCATGTTGGGTAAGCAAGGAACTCATTTTTATTTTTCGAAAATCTCCTTTCTCACGTTTATGTGAATTCGTCAACCTCAACTTAGTCGTGTATATGTTGAACAAAAATACGGGATGTAACATTATTAAATTACTTTATATAATTTTAAAGAGGATCTCATTTCCGAGCTTACATCAATTGACTTACAACGTACTTCTACGTACGATAACATGGGGTGTAACATCATTCCACCATTTGGAACATTCGTCCTCCAATGTTGATTGATCTCTTATCAGTCTCATAATTTATGGCTCTTACGAGTAGTTTAATACTGTACTTTCCATTTAGGCAATTATTCGGTGAAAAAATCTGAAGGTCAGAGCATTCCCCCCTTTAGGCCTCTTCTCACACCATGACCTGTGGTCGGAATTCTTTCAAATCTTGTAACTATTGTCACTTTCTATCTTGCACCTATACAACTCTGTCCTTGTACACGCACCTATGTGACTCTTCTCCCCTTTTTCCTCTAGTTATAGCCAATCTTAAGCCTCACTTTGTGAGCATATACAAAACTATGGCAAGCTGTTCCTCTGGGCATCTATAGGTTTACTGAAGTTCTTTGTTTGGTACTTCGTTGAACTTATGACTATTCTATATTCTGTTTCATAGCATCAATTATCTATCCTTGTTGCTTTACTTCATCTAGGCAGGTCATACTATACCATAACACTTGCTTCGGTTTATTATTACCGATGTCTGCTACCTAACTCTAGGTTACTCTCTCGCTGCTTATCCTATAAGTAAAAATCTAAGTCCTTTGGTGCTTACTCATTACTGTTCATCTTAAGAATGACAGACTAATCTCATATCAGGCTTTGGAACTTTTATCCATCTATTGTTGATTCACCTTAACATTGATCTAAAATCCACCACTAATATCTTGAAACTTCTTACATAATACATTGTCACTAGGGCTCACATCTCATCGACGAACATATGAAGTTATTTGCCTGATCCACCTTCGGGATGATACTATACTTCAATAACAGTATTTCATAGCATTTCAAAGTGATTCATCTTATGGGAGGTATTCTAATCCCATGTGATTCATAAAATCTCATTGAATTATTACTCTATTCGAAGGCTATATTCCATCTCTTCTAAATGCTCTTAGTCTCAAAATCCTCCGAGTTCATTGAGGCTATACTAAGCTTTCTATAATTTATGGAAACCATCAGCTCTCTTGTTTTAATGGGCTTACTCCCAAGGTCTTACCTATTCTCGTCACCTTCTCACTCACCTTTTCTAATCCTTACTCTTGTCTACCTAAAACCTTGTCGATGTACCATACTTTAGCTTGCAACCTACAGGTATCTATTCATACTACTCGCGAACTTCGTTTAACTTGCTAGCACCATAGATTTCCTTATGTTATTATAGAACTTCAAGCGAGACATAACGTCGCCTCTAACTCTTCTCTTCTCTCGTAACTAGAGCTCACAGTACTTGGAAACCATAGGCTGGAAGATATGCAACTGATGACACCGCTATCATTTTTGGATAGTGGATCACGTCACTTCTAGCCCACTATGTGATGTCTGGACTATTCACAACTTGTTGTACTTGAGTATCGCATACCTTCTTACCTTTAGCTTACTTACCTTCAAATCTCGCATCGTATCTTCTATCACTTTCATAACCTCCTTTCCACATAGGTGAAATTTACATCCACACCTTGAAGCTCTGCTATAATACTTGCACCTCTGGTCCATACACAATCCGATGGAAGCTTCAAATGGACTTCTTATGACTCAGCTGTATGCACGATATAGAAACAAAGGAAGGGTAACATTTCCTATATATGCTATAGCCTCTCAATTATAAGTGTGGCGCACAACACACCCATAAGTGAGACTCCACTAGACACGCCTTTGTAGACTCCCTAGGACACAACCTTCTTTGATAGCACTTTGTCATGACCCAAACCTAGGGAGGCGTGGCTGCCATCCGTGCCGTACTGGCCCGAGCGAACCACTCTATAACTCATGATCGTTCGACGAAAATTAGAACACACATAGGCCTACTTGGCTGAACTCATTTTTTCTGTAACTATCATGGGCCAACATGATCACAACTCGTAACGTATAACTGTAAGTAGGAAAACACTGTATCAACAAGCTATCATACTCAAAACATGAATACGCACGGGTCGTCAAGGCCTCTAATATACTGTACATAATGAACCTGTTTCTACAAAGTCTCTAAAAGTATTTGACATCGGAACACGGTCGGGACAGGGCCCCAGCCTACCATAAATATGTAGCAAAACTTTGACATAATGACTTACAGGCTTGGCTGCATTTCGAATGAATGCTAACCTCGTCTACTATGAGGGCTCATCAAATAGATTACCTACACCTATAGGCATGAATGTAGCGTTGTCACGACCCAAAATCCCTACCCGTCGTGATGGCACCTAACACACCAACTAGGCAAGTCGAAACATGATACCAAAGGCAACAGAAAAACAAAATTTATACAAATGGCATAAATCTGAGGTCTCAACACAATAAAACTACTAATACAAGTAAATTCACCTAGTGTCTAAAGTCCCTAAACTACCTGCTCTAGAGTATGGGCGGCGAGAGTCTGAGCACCTCCCCCGGCCTGAGAAGTGGCTGGTGCGGCCGGAACTGAAACCGCCTGAGCAAGGCTAGTACATACAATTAATATCCAGGCTAGAGAGTCCTGAAGGTCTAGAATCACAATGGACACATCTGGTGCCTGAGCTGGTCCCACCGGGTCAACCACATCTGGTATCTGCTCCTGAGCTAGAGCAACTGGTGGCTCTATAGGGGCTACTCTACTGCAGTACGAGGTGCACCTCAGCCTCTACCGCGGGCCTGACCTCTCGCGGCCCTAGCTAGTGGTACTTGTGGCCGTTTGCCCAATCCGGTAGCACGTGTCCTCGCCAGCTGTGAGAGAAATAGAATAATAGAAGTTTAGTTTCTGAAATCAACAAATCTGCATGACAAGAATACATGAAAGTGAAGCTTTACTAATGGTTTGGTAGCCTCCCAAAGATAAGTACAAACGTCTCCATACAGATCTGCAAGACTCTACTAAACCTGCTTATGACTCGTAATACCTATGAACCTAGGGCTTTGATACCAACTTGTCACGACCCAATATATCTAACCCCGTCGTGATGGCGCCTAACACACCGACTAGGCAAGCCGAAACATGATAACAAAGGCAACAAAATAACAAAATTTATAGAAATGGCATAAGTCTGAGGTCGCAACATAAAAAAAAAATGCTAATACAAGTAAATTACCCCACAAACTGGTAAATACAAAGTGATGAGCTTCAACAACAGAATATAAGTCTGAAACTGAAGAATAAAAACACTTTCTGAACTATAACAACATTATGAAAGGAAAAGACAAGTCAAACTGCGACCAAGGATGCAACTCTACCTCTCCTCTAGTGGATAGTCCAACTAGTTAGCCTACTGCTGAAACTGGTCCCCACACCTGGATCTGCACAATTAAGTATAGAGTGTAGTGTGAGTACAACCAGTATTAGCTATCACCTGTGTAGTTTCATCCGTTAAACCGATACAGAACAATATTAAAATCAAATCATAATGTTTAGTAAGAAAACATACGTGTGCTTGTGTACAAGTTCTCAACCACTCAGCTCTACCTATATGCGTACAATTTCTCATATAGAGGTGATATGCAGTTAAATCAGATAAATGATCAAGGTAATTGTATGTAAAGATGAAATGCAAAATCCAACAAAACACTGGTCAGATTCGCTCAATTTTCCATATCTGTTCCAAACCACTGATCAATATTCTCAATATCCGCGTGTAAACCATCAAGAGAGAAACATGAGAGGGTGACCCTAGGGGGACAGATCCGTATCCACTCACTGCACAGACAACTCATGTGTTGCACGAATAGTTTACGCTAATAATAGAACCCACATAGGCAACTTATGTCCCAACAACACAATCCGCCGGATACGGTCACAGGCACAACAACACAATCCGCCCGTCGTGGTCATAGGCACCCAGTCCAATCATATCGCGCAGAAGCAAATAAACAAGGATACATGTATGAAACAAGTGAATAACAAATCTCTTGCTCCTAGACTGGTATAAACGACATGCTAAATGTAGGAATGTACAACTATACTATCATAACTCAAATCGGAAAATTTCACCAAAGAATAGTATTTATCAGTTCATTCAGGGATTAAACCCCTACGTAGCCTCACACATGGCCCAAATAGTTCACAACAATGTCACAGTGTGCGAAGAATCATAGAATAAGGTTTAACAGTCTAATTCTAGGCTTATAAGAGCCTGGGCGCAACCCGAACATGAATAAATAACCCCGGTGCCCGCACATGGGTTTAGCCCCACGCATGTGCGCACCAATAGCACGTAACTATCACAATAATTCAGGCAACTGGTTCCTTAATTGAGTTTAGATAAGATACTTATCTCTAGAAAATCAAATCAATCCGCTAGCAAGCCCTACCCACGAGTATCAATCTCCGGAAGGCTCGAATCTAGCCATAAATAACGTAGTACTATCAATATAAGCTATAGGAATTGATTCCAAATGATAAAGCTAAAATCTTTAACCAAAGTTAAAAAGTCAACCCAAAAAGTCAACCCCAGGCCCACGTCTCGGAATCCGACAAATTTTATAAAATCCGAATACCCAATTAATAATGAGTCCAACCATAGTAAAATTATTCAAAGCTGACCTCAAATTACCTTTCAGATCCCCAAAATTCGGTCTATGAAGTTTCACAAAATTTCCCCAAATTTTCCAACCCAAAACACCAATTAAATGACAAAAACCATGATGGATTCGTGTATAATAGCCAAATCTGAGTTAGAATTACTTATTCCGATGATTTTCTTGAAAATCCCTCTAAAAATCTCCACAAACCGAGCTCTCTAAGTCAAAAGATGGTGAATGAATGAAAAACCCTTGAACTTTTTTATTTCTGCCCAACGATTTTTGGTTTTGGGGACCAACAACCGCTTCTGCAGCTCCGCACCTGCGGAAAATCCATGCAGATGTGGCTTCAACTAAAGCCAACAGTCTCCGCTTCTGCAGTCTAAATAGCACTCTTGCGCTTCCGCTTATGTGGGCAACGAGGGCTTCTGCGCACACGCACCTGCAGACCAAGTCCGCTTCTCGCCCCCAGGCATCCGGGCATATTCCGCTTTTGCGACCTCTCTTCCGCATCTGCAACCTCGCAGGTATGGAATATTCCTCGCACCTACGCACCCAAGCCTCCGCCCCAAATCTCGCACCTGCGACAACTCACTCGCACCTTTGGGACCGCACCTGCGGCCACTCTCTTCGCAGGTGTGATGACACTAGACTTAAGCAACAACAACATCCCTCTAAGTCCAAATTTCAATTGGTTTTAAATCCGAATCTCACCCGAGGCCCCCGAGAGCCCATCCAAACATGCCAACAAGTCCTAAAACATGATACGAACTTAGTCGAAACCTCAAATCACATCAAACAACATCAAAAATACGAATTGCACCCCAATTCAAGCCTAATTAAACTAATGGATTTCCAACTTCTACAATCAATGCGAAAGCCTATCAAACCAACTTCGATTGACATCAAATTTTGCACACAAGTCATAACTTTCACAATACACCTATTCCAACTTCTTGAACCAAAATCTGAGCCCGGTAACCACAAAGTCAACTCTTGGTCAAACTTTTCAACTCTCCAAACTTCAAATTTCCAACTTTTGCCAATTCAAGTCAAAATCATCTACGGACCTCCAAATCAACATCCGGGCACACTCCTATGTATAGGATCACATACGAAGCTATCAGAACCATCAAAACTCCATTCCGGAGTCATTTACATTTAAGTTAACATCCAGTCAACTTTCCAACTTAGGCTTCTAACATTTGGACTAAGTGTCCCAACTCATTTCAAAACATCTCCGAAACAAAACCAACTACCCCGAAAAGTCATATAACAACAAATGAACACAAAATAAGCAATAAATGGGGGAACGAGGCTACAATACTCAAAACGATCGGCCGGGTCATTACATTCTCCCTCTGTTAAACAAATATTCGTCCTCGAACGGGTCAAGAATCATACTTGGAGTTTCAAATAGGTATGGGTATTTACTTTGCATGTCCTTCTCGATCTCCGAAGTAGCCTCCTCAAGTGGCTGACCTCTTCACTGTATCTTCACTGAAGCTATATTCTTTGAACTCAACTTTCGAACCTGTCGATCCAAAATGGCCACTGGCTGCACATCATAAGTCAAATCCCCATCTAACTGAACCGTGCTGAAGTTCAAAACATGAGACGGATCACCTACTCACGGTTGAATTTCTTAACTCTCCAAACTTCAACTTTTCCAACTTTCGCCAATTCAAGCTAACATCATTTACGGACATCCAAATCAACATCCGAACACACTCCTAAGTCAAAGATCACAATATGGAGCTATCGAAACCATTAAAACTCTATTCCGAGGTCATTTACACATAAGTCAACATTTGGTCAGCTCTTCCAACTTAGACTTCCAACCTTGGGACTAAGTGTCCCAACTCATTCCGAAACATCTCCAGAACTAAACCAACCACCCCAGCAAGTCACAAAACAACAAATAAACACAGAATAAGCAATAACCGGGGAAACATGGCCATAATACTGAAAGCGGCTGATTGGGTCGTTATATTTTCCTACTATAAAACAAACATTCGTCCTCGAACGAGTATAGAATCATACCTGAAGTCTTAAATAGGTGTGGATATCTGCTCCGCATCTCCCGCTCGGTCCCAAGTTTCCTCCTCGACTGGATGGCCTCTCTACTGTACCTTCATTGAAGCTATATTCTTTGACTGCAACTTTCGAACCTGCCGATCTAAAAATGGCCACCGACTCCACATCATAAGTTAAATCCCCATCTAACTAAACCGTGCTGAAGTCCGTAACATGAGATGGATCAGTTACTCTCAGTCAAACTTCTTGACTATCCAAACTTCAACTTTTCCGACTTACACCAATTCAAGCCAAAATCATCTACGGACCTCCAAATCAACATCCAGACACACTCTTAAGTCCAAGATCACATGCGGAGCTATCGGAACCATCAAAACTCCATTTCTGAGTGATATCTTAGGCAGTAGATATAACTTAAAATCCTCAGCTTGTTTAGCTCACAACAACCCTCAATCACACCACAACACTAGATGAGTCATATTCTCTTCTTGAATCAACTTTTGTGTTCAAGTTGGTGCGTAAATACTTGTATTTCTCCTTGAAACTCTAATATATATGAGGGAGGGACTAGGATCTAGCAAGCACCACGGATCTCTAGCGTTGGAGTCAGGTTTTTCTCTTTGGTTTTCACTCTAGATTCATGAAGACCGCTTTGAGAGTGTTTTGGGAGAGAATAGGGTTTGGGTGGGTCGAAAAATGGCCCCAAATGAGCCTTGACCCTATCTTTAAAGGTTGGAGAATCACCCACTTCCTAAACGGCTCCTATAGGAGCTGCTTGCGCAGTCTCACAAAAATGCAAATATATCTTTACTCCGATGTCGTATCGACGAACAATTTAATGTGTTAGAAACTACACTTATAGATCTTCAATTTGATGCATATCATCCTGTTATCAAGTATATTTGGAGAAAAGCTTTGCTACATTTGACCTAAGTTTCAGCATATTATGAATTTAACTTGTGATGAACTTTGCCAAGTTTATTTCAACAACTCGCTTGACTATAAAACGTAACACACGACTATTATAAGAATAAATAAATCATAACATAACCTCCTTGTCATGTAAAGAACTCTAGTCTCACCCAAAATTGCATGTTATAACATTCCAAACTTATCGACATTCGACGAAACTTAATTTTTATTTAGTTTATAAGCTTTCCAACCCTCTTGGTACTTGTTATTCATAATCTTAAAGATTTATAACCTCCAAGGTAACATGATTAACTTACTTTATGTACTTTCAAAAATGATCTCATTTCTGAGCTTACATCAACTGTCTTACGAGGTACTCTTATGTATGAAAACATAGGGTGTAACATACACATATGTCAACATTCGGTCAACTCTTCCAACTAAGGCTTCCAACGCTGGAACTAAGTGTCCCAACTCATTCTGAAACATCCCCGGAACCAAACCAACCACCCCACAAGTCACATAATAACAACTAAACACAGAATAACCAATAAATGGGGGAACGAAACTACAATACTCAAAACGACCTTTCGAGTCATTACATTTTCCCACTCTTAGACAAACGTTCGTCTTCTAACGGGTCTAGAATCAAACCTGGAGTCTCAAATAGGTGTGGATATTTTCTCCACATCTCCCGCTCAGTCTCCCAAGTAGCCTCTTAGAATGGCTGGCCTCTCCACCGCACCTTCATCGAAGCTATATTCTCTGATCTCAACTTTCGAACCTGCCGATCCAAAATAGCCATCGGGTCTACATCATAAGGCAAATCCCCATCTAACTAAACCGTGCTGAAATCCAAAACATGAGACGGATCACCATGATACGTTCAGAGTATAGAAACGTGAAACACTAGGTGAACACTCGATAGACTAGGTGATAATGCAAGCCTGAAAGCCACATATCCAATTCTCTCAAGCACCTCAAAAGGGCCAATATGCCGACGACTAAAATTTCCCTTCTTCCCGAACCTCATAACACCCTTCATGGGTTAAACTATGAGAAATAACTTCTCTCCCCCCATGTAGGCAACATCATGAACCTTGTGGTCGGCATAACTCTTCTGCCTAGAGTGTGCTGTGCAAAGCCGATCTTGAATTATATTAACCTTTTCCAATGCATCCTAAATCAAATCAGTACCCAATTGCCTAGCCTCGCCGGATCAAACCAACCAATCGGAGACCGCCACCGTCTCCCAAACAAGGCCTCATACGGAGCGATCTGAATACTCAATTGGTAGTTGTTGTTGTACACAAACTATGCAAGAGATATAGAGTGATCCCAAGAACCCCCGAAATCCATGACACAAGCGCGTAGCATATCCTCCAATATCTAAATGGTGCACTTTGACTGTCCATCTATCTGAGGGTGGAATGCTGTACAAAACTCAACCTGTGTGCCTAACTCTCGTTGCACTGCTTTCCAAAACTGTAATGTGAATTGCGTACCCCGATATGAAATTATAGGTACCGGCCCACCATGATGGAGAATAATCTTACGGATATAGATCTCAACCAACCACTCCGAAGAATAGGTTTCCCAACTAGAATGAAATGTGCGAACTTAGTCAACCGGTCCACAATTACCCAAATAGCATTAACCTTCTTCAAAGCCCGTGGGAGCCCAAATGTGAAGTCCATGGTGATATGCTCCCATTTTCACTCAGGAATCTCAAGCCTCTAAAGCAAACAGCCCGGCCTGTGATGCTCGTATTTCACCTTCTGACAATTCAAGCACCGAGCTTCAAACTCCACTATGTCTTTCCTCCTTCTCCTCCACCACTAGTGCTGCCTCAAGTCCTGATACATCTTCCCGGCACCCAGATGAATGGAATACCGCGAACTGTGGGCCTCCTCAAGAATCAACTCACGTAGCCCATCCATGGGCACACAAATCCGACCCTCCATCTGCAACACCCCATCATCTCCATTAGAAACCTCCTTGGCAATATCGTGCTGAACCATGTCCTTAAGGGCAATCAAATGGGGGTTGTCATATTAACGCTCTCTATTGCAATCATATAAAGAAGACCGAGAAACCACACAAGCCAGAACCTGACTAGGCTCTGAAATATCTAACCTCACGAACTAATTGGTCAAGGCTTGAACATCTAATGCAAGCAGTCTCTCACCGACAGGAATATATGCAAGGCTGCCTATACTCACCGCGTTTCTACTCAAGGCATCGACCACTACATTGGCCTTCTCGGGATGATACAAAATGGTAATAACATAGTCTTTTAACAGCTCCAACAATCTCCGCTGCCTCAAATTTGGATCTTGTTGCTTGAACAAGTACTGAAGACTCTGATGATCCGTAAATACCTCACAAGACACACCGTAGAGAAAATGCCTCCAAATCTTCAATGCATGAAATCATGAACGAGGTAGTTCTTTTCATGAGGTTTCAACTGCCATGAAGCATAAGCAATTACTGTACCCTCCTGTATCAAGACACTCCCAATACCGTTCCGTGAAGCATCACAATTTACTATATAAGAACCCGATACTGAAGGTAAAACTAGGATTGGAGCTGTCGTCAAGGCAGTTGAGCTTCTGAAAGCTCTCCTCACACTTATCCGACCACCTGAATGGATCAACCTCCTGAGTCAACCTGGTCAAAGGCGCTACAATGGACGAGAAACCCTCCACGAGGTGACGATAATATCCGGCCATGCCGAGAAAACTCCGAATCTCAGTAGCTGAAGACGGTCTGAGCCAATACTGAACCACCGCTACCTTCTTCAGATCCACTTTGATCCTCTCACTGGACACCACGTGCCCCAAGAGCACTACTAAGCGAAGCCAAAACTCACACTTGGCGAACTTGGCATAAAAGCTTCTTCTCCCTTAACGTCTGTAGAGCTATCCTCAGATGTTGTGCATGGTCCTCCTAGCTATGTTAGTACACCAGGATATCATTAATATAGACTATGACAAACGAATCAACATATGGATGGAATAAGTTCATCAGATGCATGAATGTTGTTGGGGCATTGGTCAACCCAAAAGACATCACAAGGAACTTATAGTATTCATAGCGGTTCCTAAATGTTGTCTTTATAATATCTGAATCCCGAATGTTCAACTGGTGATACCCAAACCTCAAGAAGCTCTTGAAGCTTCTCTTTCAATTCCTTCAACTCTACTGGGTGCCATAGGATATAGAGGAATAGAAATGGGCTGAGTGACCGACACCAAGTCAATACCAAAATCAATGTCCCTGTCGGGTGGCATGCCCGACAAGTCTACAGGAAACACATCCGGAATATTTTGCACTACCAGGACAGAAACAATGGTAGGAGTATCAGCACCAACATCCCTCACAAAGGCCAAATATGACAAACACCCATTCACAACCATCCATTGAGCCTTCAGATATGAAATCACCCTACTGGCAACATAGTCCAGAGAACCTCTCCACTCAATCCTAGGTAACCCCGATATCGCCAATGTCATGGTCTTAGCATGACAATCCACAACAGCATGAGATGGTGATAACCAATCCATGACCAGAATTACATCAAAGTCAACCACACTATGCAATAAGAGATCAACTCTCATCTCCAATCCCCCAAGAGTCACCACACACGGCTGATACACATGGTCCACAATATTAGAGTCACCCACCGACATAGACACATAAACAGGCAAAACTAAGGACTCACGGGGCATATCCAAATAACGAGCAAAATACCACTACACATATGAATAAGTGGTGCCAGGGTCAAATAATGTGGAAGAATCCTCATGGCATACTGAGACAATACCTTTGATCACTGCGTTCGAAGCAACAAAATTTGGTCTGGTAGGGAAAGCATAGCATCTGGCCTGTCCACTGCCTGATCGACCTCCCCTTCTAGGGCGACCTCTAGCTGCCTGGGCCCCACTCCAAGCTGGCTAAGTGGGTCGTGCAGCTGCTAGTGCTGGTATCATTGGCTGAGAACTCTACTGTGGAACCCTACTCAATAGTCTAGGGAAATCCCTCAAAATCTAACTCAGGTCCCTGCACTCGAAACAACCTCTCCTCTGATGGAGCAGCTGCCGCTGATAACCCGAGGAACTTCCTGTGGAAACCTGGAAAGATGAAGCATGGTAAGAACTCTGCGATGGTAACACACTGAATGATGACTGACCCGAATGAGCACTATAGGAACCATGGCTAACTGATGCACAACGATGAACCAGATGAGCCATCTGAGCAGGTCTATAAGGATGACCCTTGATGTGATGGGACTGCCCCCAGAAAAAAACACTTCTTAAACCACCTGAACTAGGAGTCCTCTTGGCCTCCCTCTGCTCACGCTCCTAACTACGGACCTGCTCTAATCGTCTAGCAATATCAACCACCTCGTCAAACCTAGCAGCTAATGCAATCTCCCAAGTCATGAAAAAGCACAGTCCATAGTTGAAGCCATCAACGAACCTCCTAATCTTCTCCCTCTTTGTGGGAACCAACCGAAACGCGTGGCGAGTTAACTATAAAAATCTCATTTCATACTTGGTCATGGACATACCTCCTACTGTAGCTGCTCAAACTGCCTATGCAGCTCCTTCCTTCGAGTGTGTGGAACAAACTTCTCTAAGATGAGAAGTGAGAACTCATGCCACGTAAGTGGTGCAGCGCCGGCTAGCCTGCTCAACTCATAAGCCTCCCACCATCTGAAGGCTGCCCCCGACAGCTGAAAAGTAGTAAATGAGACTCCACTAGTCTCTAGAATACCAACCGTACAAAGAATCTGCTAGCACCTACCAAAGAAGTCCTGAGCGTCCTCTGACTTAGCCCCACCGAATGCCGGAGTCCTAAGCCTCCCAATGCTCTAGTCTTTTTTTCTCCTCGTCCCTCATAGCGGACCCACCTAGGCTTGAGCAGCTACAACCGACTGGGCTGGTGGTACCCCCAGCGTCTGAAGTCTCTGAATTACCTACTTTAGAGTATGGGCGGCGGGAGTCTGAGCACCACCCCTGGACTGAGAAGTTGCTGGTCTAGCCGGAACTTAAATCGCTTGAGCAAGGCTAATGCATACTGTCAATATTTGGGCCAAAGCTTCCTGAAGGCCTGGAATCACGATGGGCACGGCTGGTGCCTGAGCTGGTCCCAGCTCAACCACATCTGGTATTTTCTCTTGAGCTGGAGCAACTAGTGGCTCCACATATGCTACTCTACCTACTGTACGAGCTGCATCTCGGCCTCTACCGCGGCCCCCGCCTCTTGCGACCTAGCTGGTGGTACTGGTGGCCGTCTGCCCTATCCCGAAGCACATGTCCTCACCATGTGTGAGAGAATAGAAAAATAGAAATTTATTTTACTGAATCAACAAATTCGCACGACAAGAATACAAGAAAGGTGAAGCTATCCTAACGGCTCGGTAGCCTCTCAATGATAAGTACAGACATATTCGTACCGATCTGCAAGACTCTACTAAACCTACTCATGACTTGTAATACCTATGAACCTAGGGCTCTAATACCAACTTGTCACGACCCAAAATCCCTACCCGTCATGATGGCGCCTAACACATCGACTAGGCAAGCCGAAATATGATAATGAAGGCAACAAAATAACAAAATTTATAGAAATGGCATAAGTCAAAGGTCTCAACACAATAAAACTGCTAATACAAGTAAATTCCCCCATAAACTAGTAAATACGAAATCACAAGCTTCTACAATGGAATACAAGTCCGAAACTGAACAATAAATACATTGTATGAACTATAACAACAGCATAAAAGGAAAAGACAAGTCTAACTGCAAGAAAGGATGCAGCTCTACGTCGGCTTTAGAAAATAGTCCAACAAGAGAGCCCATTGCTGATAACGGGTCCCCACACCTGGTGTCACGACCCAAAATCCCAACTCGGTCGTGATGGCACCTCTCATGAAGACAAGGCCAGCCAATCCAAACTAACTTCATTTTTTACAGTTAAATAATACGAAAATAATATAGGTACGGTTTAATAGCAGTAAATTGCGAAAAAATATAGTAAACCATCCCGACTACAACCCTCAGATCGGGGTGTCACAAAGTCATGAGCCACTAATGAAATCCTAATAACAAAATAACTATTACAATATCTTTGGCACAATTGTTTGAGGAAAGTGGAAACAACAAAATAAAAGAGATACGGGGTTGCGGACGCCAACAGCTACCTCGTAACCTCCGAATCACCGCCCTGCAGTAGTAGTCAATGCCTCGGAGCGAAATCGTTAACGCCTGAATCTGCACACATGGTGCAGGGAGTAATGTGACTACTTCCAACTCAGTGAGTAATACACATAAATAATGACTGAAAGTAAGAAAACACATAATGCACAAGGCAATCCATATTGAAGTAATGAAACATCAGTGAAATAGTAAACTAGTGTAAATTAAAGTAGAAACTCCTTTCAACAGGTAAAACATGTGCATCCTTCAAGTAAATAACGTGAAGTAAAAGAAAGCACTTTAAAACTGCCCCTCGGGCTCAGAGTCATCTAAAACCATGCCCCTCCGGCAATATTATTTAAAATAGAAAAATTTTTCCACTCTGGTTACCAGTTGTCATTGTTACCAACTGTAACCTACAGTTGTCATTGTTACCAACTGTATTATCTCTGGATACCGATTGTCATTGTTAACAACCGTAACCTACAGTTGTCATTGTTACCAACTATATCATCCACCCATCCCCGGTTATCAGTTGTCATTGTTACCAACTGTAACCTACAGTTGTCATTGTTACCAATTGCAATTATCATAATGGGTACCCTGCGCTCACTGTGGGTGGTTTAGACTCCGGGAGGGGATTTTTATGGCCCAAGCGCTATATCATATCTCGTGGCGGCGTGCCACCCGATCCATTTCAAAATCATTTGAAAACATCATTTAGTTTTCAAAACTGAGTTCAAATAATGATTCAAATCATTAACAAATACCCCCGAAGGGTTTACATAACCGGCGTGAAGCCCAAATATGATTTCAGTAAACAGTGATAAATTACCCCTGAAGGGTTCACATAACCCCTGAAGGGTTCACATAACCGGCACGAAGCCCACATATGATTTCAGTAAACTGTGATAAATTACCCCTGAAGGGTTCACATAACCGGCACGAAGCCCAAATATGGCTGGAAGCCCGAGCGTGTGCCTTACTTCAATATAGCACTGCGATGTGCAACCCGAGGTTTCAAACCCTCAGAGCATCATTTACAATCAGTACTCACCTCAAACCGGCTAAATCCTTAGCCCGCGATGCCTTTGCCCTTTGAATTGGCCTCCACATACGTCGAATCTATTCAAATTCAGAATAATTACGTCACATTATGCTATGGGGACAAAGCCCAAACGAAAATAATCAAAATTACTAGGAAATCCCGAAATTAGCAAAACCCAAGCCCCGGGCCCACTTCTCAAAATTTAGAAATTATCACTCCAACGGGTTCCTTATCTCCTCACGAGTTCAACCATATAAAATTTGACGAATTCCGACATCGGATCGATCTCTAACCCTCACACCTAAGCCTTAGGGTTTTCTACAATTTTCCCAACTTAAATCACCAATTAATTGCTAAAAATAGTGATAAACTGAGGTAATTCCTCCAAAATTGAGTTAGGAATACTTACCCCGATGTTTCTCTTGGAAACCCTCCAAGAATTGCTTCAAAACTTGTTTCAATCCGAGTTCTATGGTCCCAAGTATGTTTAAGATGACAAAAACTCTTCCTTTAAGAATTTGTCCATGAAAATCTCCTTTGGATATAGTTTGAGGTTGATTTATGGTGATTCTATGGTGTTTGAAGGTGTTCCTCTTCGTGGGTAACGAAAATGGGTCTTATAGAACGAGATGGGCATTGGGTTCTACTTAAAGGTATCAAAAATCGGGTTAAAATACCCTTGTCAGGTCGAAAATGCGATCCTCTATGCGAAAAATGCGGTCCGCATTTCACCTTTGCGGTTCGCATTTTTGGTCGCAGATCTCGCCCCAAGTCCTGTCTCAGTTTGCGACATTCTGTGTCAAAATGTGGCCAAAATGCGGTCAGATCTGCGATCACAGATCTGACATTTCTGCTGATCTTTTCCTCGACACGAAAATAGGCATAACTTTCTCATACGATGTCTGAATTGGACGATTCTTTTTGCTATGGCTCCGAAATTTCGATACAAATCTAATGCTTCAATTAAAACTGAATTTGGAGTCAATTTGTATAATATTATACCTCTTATTCTTGAAGATACGACATCGACACATTATTGAAATGCCAAAGTTAAACTCTATCAACCATCCAAAATCCATTCGATACCCTCGGGACTTCAACCAAACACTCCAATATGTCCCATAACATTATTCAAACTTGTTCCAACCTTCGGAATGTTCAAATCAACATCATAACATTAAATTCGCATTGGATTCAAGCCTAAGGATCTCAAAATCTTCTAAATCGCTCTTTTGATCTAAACCCGACCAAACCACGTCCGAATGACCTGAAATTTTGCACACAAGTCATAAATCACATATCGAAGCTACAGCAACTTTCGGAATTTCATTCCGACCCTCGGATCAAAATCTCGCCTATCAATCGGAAATCGCCAAAACTCTAACTTCACCAATTCAAGCCTAATTCTACACGGAACCTCCAAAACTAATTCTGATCACTCTCCTAAGTCATAAATCCTCTCCCAAAACTAACCGAATCATCGGAATTCACATCCGAGCCTTCTAACTCATAAGTCAACTTACAGTTGAGTTTTACAACTTAAGCCTCCTTGAAAGACACTAAGTGTCTCATTTCTTACTGGTTTCACTCTGAATGCAACTTACTAATTTAAATTACCTAAAACACTGATAACAAGGCATAATGATACAGATATTGGGGAAGACGAAGCAGTAACCCATGAGACGATTTACCGGGTCGTCACACCTGGATTTGCACAATTAAGTGTAGAGTGTAGTGTGAGTGTAACCGACCCAATATACTCAATAAGTATCGTAAATAAACAAGGCAAGGTAAGGGAAGCACAAATTATCAATGATACTAGCTGTCACATGTGTAGTTTCATCCTTTAAACCGGTATAGAACAATATTGAAATCAAATCATAAAGTTTAGTAAGGAAAACATACATGTGTGTGTGTGTACAATTTCTCAAATACTCTGCTTAAATAATGTTTTGGCATATAGTGGTTACATGCAGTTACATTAGATAAATGATCAAGGAAATTGCAAATAGATGAAAGGCAAAATCCAACAAAACACTAACTAGATTCCCTTACTTTTCCATATCCGTTCCAAACCACTGATCAGTATTCTCATATCTGCGTGTACAGAATCGAGAGAGAAACATGAGAGGGTGACTCTAGGGGGGATGGATCCGTATCGACACAGTGCACGGATCACTCACGTGCTGCACACACAACTCATGTGTTAATAATAGAACTCGCATGAACAACTCATGTGCTAATAACGTCAATATATAGAACCGCAAGGACAACTCACGTGCTGGCAACACAATCTGCCCGGTATGATCACATGCATAACAACACAAGCTGCTCAGTGTGGTAACAAGCACCCAGTCCAATCATATCATACAGAAGCAAATAAACAAGGATATACGTATGAAACTAGTGAATAACAAATCTCATGCTCCTGGACTAGGTATAAACAACATGGTAAAGTGTAGGCTTGAGCAGGTGTACTATCATAACTCAAACCTGTTAATTTAATCAAAGAATAGCATTTATCAGTTCATTCAGTGATTAAACCCCTATGCAGCCTCAAACATGGCCCAAATAGATCACAAAAATGTCATAGTGTGTGAAGCATCATAGCTTAAGGTTTAACAATCAAATTCTAGGGTTATAAGAGCCTTGGCACAACCCAAACGTGGATAAATAACCCCGATTCCCGCACATGGGTTCAAACCCACGCATGTGTGCAACCAATAGCACGTAGCTATCACAATAATTCAGGCAACTATTGCCTCAACCAAGTATAGATAAGATACCTACCTCCGGCTAATCAAATCACTCCGGTAGCAAGCCCTTCCTACGCGTATCAATCTCTGAAAGGCTCTAATCTAGTAAAAAATAATGTAATACTATCAATTTAAGCTATAGTAATTGATTCCAAATGATAAAGCTAAGATCTTTAACCAAAGTTAAAAAGTCAACCCAAAAAGTCAACCCCAGGCCTACTTCTCGGAATCCGACAAAATTTACAAAACCGAACATCCATTCAATAACGAATCCAACCATACTAAAATTATTCTAATTTGACCTCAAATTTCCTTTCAAATCCCCAAAATTCGGTCTCTGAAGTTTCAAAAAAATTTCTCAAATTTTCCAACCCAAAACACCAATTAAATGACAAAAACAATGATGGATTCATATATAATACCCAAATCGATTTAGAATAACTTACCCCGATGATTTTCTTGAAAATTCCTCTAAACATTGCCACAAACCGAGCTCTATAGGTCAAAAGATGAAGAATGAATGAAAAAACCTCGAACTTTCTATTTCTGCCCAGCGATTTTCGCTTTTGCGGACCAACAACCGCTTTCGCAGCTCCTCACCTGCGTAAATTCCATCGCAGGTGCGATTTCAACTGAAGCCAATAGTCCCTGCTTCTGCAGTCCGAATAGCGCACATGCACCTCCGTTTCTACGGTCCAAATAGCACTTTTGCGCACATGCACCTGTGGACCACTTCCGCTCCTATGCCCCCAGGCCATCTTGGCCAATTCCACGTCCGCGACCTCTCTTCCGCATCTGTGACCTCGCAGGAGTGGAATATTCCTCGAACCTATGCTCCAAGGCCTCCTCCCAAAATCTCGCACCTACGACGACTCACTCACACCTGCGGCTACTCTCTCCGCAGGTACGATGACACTAGACTTTAGCAACAACAACATCCTTTTAAGTCCAAATTTGTATCTATTTTCAATCCGAATCTCACACGAGGCCCCCGGGACCCATCTAAACATACCAACAAGTCCTAAAACACGATAAAACTTAGTCAAAACCTCAAATCACATCAAACAACATCAAAAAGACGAATCACACCCCAATTCAAGCCTGATAAAACTAATAGATTTCCAACTTTTACAATCAATGCCGAAACCTATTAAACTAACTTCGATTGACCTCAAATATTGCACACAAGTCATAAATGATACAATAGAGCTATTCAAACTTCTTGAACAAAAGTCCGAGCCCAACAACTACAAGGTCAACTCTCGGTTAAACTTTTCAACTCTCCAAACTTCAACTTTTCCAACTTTCGCCAATTCAAGCCAAAATCATCTATGGACCTCCAAATCAACATCCGGACACACTCCTAAGTCCAAGATCACCATACGAAGCTATCGAAACCATCAAAACTCCACTCCGGAGTCATTTACACATAAGTCAAGATCTGGTCTACTCTTTCAATTTAGGCTTCCCACTTTGGGACTGAGTATCCCAACTCATTCCGAACCATCCCCGAAACTAAACCTACCGCCTCGGCAAGTCACATAACAACAAAAGAACACAGAATAAGCAATAAATAGAGAAATAAGGCTACAATACTCAAAACAATCAACTGGGTCGTTACAAGCGTACACAACAAAAAGGACGCCCGTGCGAATAAGATACCGAGTATGAAAGGTAGAATTGAAATATAACAATAAGTCAACATCAATTAGAGAGATATAAGAATCAACTGGAATGTCTGAAGTGCCACCGACGGCCATGTTATATATATATATATATATATATATAATGCCTTTCTTTAGGACTATTATTCGTATCGTAACATGACTACCCAACTGATTAGTGGTAACTGCCTTACCGGCCATAGCTCGATGGCAAATATATGAAGAGCCTTTTAGGATCATTAAGACATCTTTATCGTATGCCTGCATAGGGGATTAGGAACATACTTAGACATTCTTTGAATTACATTTCATTGGAATAAATAATGTAGCCGTCTTTAACTACTAAGAATAGAACCATTTATGGAATAACATTATATTATGTTTCATAACCTAGTTCATGCCAAAAGAAAGAAGGATTAGCCTTAACATACATAATATCTTAATACTTACCTTAGTCAGATCAAACATCTCCAGGGATATACTGAAACATAAAAGTGGCACCTACGCATTTCATAAGAAGACCGTCCGTAAGACTCACTCATAAACATAAATAACTGGTGGCTCGCACGCGGAACATAGTAGACTGTCTGTACGACTCACAACAATCATGAATAACTGGTGGCTCGCACACATAACATAGTAGACCATCCATACGCTCACAATATCGAGGTCTGGTTATGCGTAAACTGAGATTGTCCATAACCAACCTTCATTATTCACCTATGCATTCATAGACCATCCATATGGCTTCTCTATACACCTACCCATTCATAGACCGTCCATAGGAATCATGTCTTTTACATATTCATTTCATATGACTTGTATTGACATCATTCAATCATCAATAGATAACCTGTATTCATTAAAATATAATATCATGAGTAACTCGTCACAATAACTGATCCTTATTCCTTATACACTTGCTACATTACCCTTCATATTCTATGTTATTTAGTCGTAAAGAATGTCATAACTATTTCATAATCACATTTCTATCATTATTTCACATCATGACTCTGTCTACTTATAGCTATGTAATATGCTTAGTTTGCGAGGCTACTTGTTATATATGTATATATATATATATATATATATATATATGTATGTATGTATGTATGTATGTATGTATGTCCATTCACCAATACGTAACAAGATTTGTGGGATTTATGCTCTATCAACTTATATTCTTATTGCCAAACTTATCATATTCTATATTTTACGACAATAAATAACATATATGGTTTCTTAATATCACCCTCATATATAATCAACCTTACTTCACTTGAGAGCAACGTAACTACCTTCATGGGTCTTTATCAGTTTCATGAACATAAACATGTAAGTATTGAACGTCATGGCATTCTTTAGGTCGAATCATTCTTATCATTTTGCAAACTATATATTATGGTACCTTGTTGAACTATTCGTGTATAACTATCCCTCATTATGCGGATACTATATTGCTTCTGATTCATTTGGCCATTCGTGCGTAATCTTTTATTGACGTCTAAATGTCTTGTTACATATAGAAGACAAGGACATTTCGGAAGGCTCTATTTACACCTTAAGAATACATGAAAACCGCGACTAACACGATCCATTTCAACATTCGTATGTCTATTTCCAGACTCGTGAACGAACATTGATCATCGGACTAGTACGTATACCAAGACTCGTCCCCTTGAATTCTTTATAAGGGCAATTTAACTTACGGGAATCATGCCAAAGAAAAGAAAGTAAGACCTAACATACCTCATAATATCCCATCCTCAAATGAACTTAACATGCATCTCCTTTGTCTACAAGCAATGAATAATACTATGGTCACAATATGAATGCCATAACTTATCGCATTTGAACGACACATTTTATTGTATGACAAAATGGATAGAACCTCCCCTATATTTCCTCACTTCCCCGAATTCAAAACAGAACCAAACAATATCTTCAACAATATCAATAACTAGTCTTACCCATTCAGCTCTTCAACAACTTAAGAACAATTCCACAATTCAAATAATAGTACAACGAGCGACAAGATCGGTTTATTATTAAACAACTAAGTTTCAAACTCCTTCTTCCTTACAGAATTTATCAACAACATTAACTGCCACATATTCAATTATCCCTACTAATTTTTAGCTGCAATACAACTTTGAAACGACCCCATAACAGTCCCACCAGTTCAGCAACTCAAAACTGATTTTTCATATCATTAAAATACGTTTTCGACTTGTCTTTTTTCTCAAATAAAGCAACAAAACCAATAGTACATAATTAAGATTCTTATCATATAAACCAACTATGAATTCAACTTAAAAATAAGTTCAAAACTAGCCAACAGTTATGCAACAACAAACAACATACTACTCTTTTCAAACTCGCAAGTTCTAGTCTTTACGACTGAGGTACAACTCGTAGAAGCTTAGAATAGGGAAGAAAACACATAAACTTAACTTGGAATGATTAGAAATCATGAAACCTAGTCCCTCTTCATCCGAAGTTTGTCCTCCAACGCAGCTACAAGAAGGACAAAGGGAAACTATCGAGCCATTCGGGTTTTTCGACACTAGAATCACTTCGTATAACACGAAAATACTTAGGATTTGTGTGAAATTTTTGGGGGAGGAGTTGCAAGGGGTCAATATGATGTTCTTGGTCTTGAAAATGAGTAAAACAAATGAGTTAATTAAGCCCTTAAAAGGCCCCTCTTGGCAGCCACTCTCTAGTCACTTTAGGAGCTTTTAATTGTGGCCTCTCCTTTTAGCAAGTAGGTAACACCTACTTGTCACCTACTTGTTCAATTATGGCATGTTACTTGATACCCTAACTAATTTAAATACGTGTGTCATCCTCGTTTAATAATCATGGCACGTGTTAAGTAGCTCAAGCAAGTAGGACAGGAAGTAAGTTGGTGTATTAGGCATGTTAGTAAGCAAGCAGCTCGCTTTTATTTTCCCAAAATCTCCTTTCTCACGTTTAAGTGCATTCGTCAACCTCAACTTAGTCATGTATATGTTGAAAAAAAATACAAAATATAACATCATTAAATTACTTTATATACTTTCAAAGAGAATCTCATTTAAGAGCTTACATTAATTGACTTACAACGTACTTTTACATAAGAAAATATGGGATGTAACATAGACTAAACTTACGTCAAGTTCATAGTTTTATGGGCATCAAAAATACTAAACTTGAAGGAACTAAAATCAGAATGTAATTTGCAGTTTTTAAGGCATACCCCATTACGAAAAAAGAAATAAATATGAATAACTCATTATTAATCTAACCATCTCTATAAGAGTCATATTTCTTCTCTCCACTATACAACTCTATTTTGAAGTACCCAGTTAGAAATTAATATATAATCCCTTATTCTAATAAGTAACCAATAAATTCTATATAGAAGTGCTCACAACCAACGATCAGATCGTTGTAATTTAATATATTGATGTTTCTCCGTATCAAGACTTAAAATCCTTGAATTATTCATAGCATTCAAACTTAACGGGCATCAAATAAATATATTCATATTTTAAGTAATCATTTATGAACATCATAAAAAAACTCAAAATCAACTCTTGTCTATGTGTTTGTTAGACAGCACAATCAAAATGTATTAGCTCTAATTTATTACCTGCTCTTTTTCCTTTGGAGCAAAAATATCTCTTAGTCATATTTCCTTCTAAATAGGATTCACAAGTTGGTAATGTATCCACTTTCAATGAACCTTAAAAGTCTATTCTTAACCAACCTTGACATCCCATTCAGATAATATGACCTAGACGCAAGTGCCTTGATAAATATTCTTCAATTTTGAAGAACGTTCTCTTATGAGGCAGATTAACATTGTGCGGTTCATAAGAGATACAAAATAGCAAAGAGGCCATGCATTAATGTACCACAAGAGATAAATATTTACCAAACTCAATAACACGAGAGTTACAAGAAAAATAAATCAAATATACATCTCTTATTTGGTTAGAAAATGAAATTAAATACTTTCTATAAAAGGTCCATTCATATAGTGCATTCTCTTTAAAATTCAAGTGTTATCTCTACCAAAAGAAGTTCGTGAATAGCAATATGGGGAATTAAATAAAGCCTAATTTGTATTTCAGATAAAATATAAAATAGATAATAATTTATTACCTACTCTTTTTCCTTTGGAGATAAAATATCTCTTAGTCATATTTTCTTTTAAATAGGATTCACAAGTTGGTAATGTATCCACTTTCAATAAATCTTAAAGATCCATTCTTAATCAATCTTAACATCCCATTCAGATAATATGACCTAGACGCAAGTGCACTGATAAATTTTCTTTAATTTTGAAGAACATTCTTTTATGAGGCAGATTATATTGTGCGGTTCATAAGAGATACAAATAGTAAAGAGGCCATGCATTAATGTACCACAAGAGATAAATATTTATCAAACTCAATAACATGAGAGTTACAAGAAAAATAAAATGAATATCCATCTCTTGATTGGTTAGAAAATGAAATTAAATTCTTTCTAAAAAAAGGTCCATTCACATAATGTATTCTCTTTAAAATTTAGGTCTTATCTTTACCAAAAGAAGTTCATGATAGCAATATGGGGAATTAGATAAAGCCTAATATGTTTTTGAGATAAAATATAAAATAGATCATAATAAGACAAATAACATTGAATAAGAAAGTTGAGACTACATTCCATATATATACATATTGTCACGACCCAAAACTACCACTGATCGTGATAGTGCCTAACCTACTCGTTAAGCAATCCAATCATAAACAATAGCTCAATAAGACAACTAATTATGGAATAATACAAGTCTAAAAGTCAAATAACATAAATAAGACCGCGTCAGTATATGAATCCCCAATAACTGGTAATACTTCATGAGCTCTACAACAGAAGTACGAGTCTGATAATATAAAAAGGAAATATTGTCTATATAACAACAACAGTAACAGAAATGGAAAGAGATGCCAAGGACTGCGATCATAATGCAGCTCTAACTCGTCTCTTAGCAGCTCAACAATAAATCTAGCACAGCTCTCAGCTAGGTCCCACACTTGGATCTGCATAATTAAGTGCAAAGTGTAGTATGAGTACAATCGACCTAATATACTCAATAAGTATTATGACTAACCTTGATGAGGTAGTAGTGGTAAGAATTACCGATGATACTCACTAACAACATGCTCAGTTAATAATTATACAAGTACACATCAATGGTACCAAACTAAGCATGAAAGACATGTATAACCAAAATAGTGCACATAAAGAAGATATGCCAATAATGACAGGGTTATATAATAATAAATGGTGTGAATAGTCTTAAAATAATAATAGCATATGAAAAAACTTAAGCACGGCCTAAACACGACAAATACAATACGCCCCCTAGAATAGATGGTACAAGTACACGAGCAAACTACAAAAATAAGGTCAAGTCTATGTACATGTCAAGCTGTCTGAAATACAAATTGACAGAAATATATAAAAGGAACAGGGATTGAGGAACTGCAAAGTAGATCTATGAAGTGCAGTTCACCCTAAGTCTCCGTGATATCTCCCCGCCCAATCAAGAAGCTCTACTAGTACCCGCCAGAGGATCTACACAAAAAGATTTGCAGAAGCATAGTATTAGTACACTACAATTGGTACCCAGTAAGTATCAATTATAACTTTAAAAAAGTAGTGGCTAGGCTAGAAGTTTTCCAATACTTACCACACAAGTGTGATAACAGAATTTAACAACTGAACAATAAGTAACACCATGAATAACAGGAGTCAAAAATATCAACAGTTGAAACAAATAGTAGGCATGCTTTGCCATAACAAAAATAACCACACCGTTGCTCAGATATCGAAATAGAAGATAACATGCTCAACTAACGGGGTTGGGGCTTCCAATTAGCATATAAGGATGTTAAGCAACAATGGGCAGTTAAATAAGTATCTCTAAATGAGTCACTAGTTAGAATGCATGTTCAACAGATACAAGATTCATGTACCCCAATGCACAATCCACGTATCAACATAACATGACTCGCAAGGCCAAAAGTAATATGGGTTCGCAAGAGAGGTATAATAGCATTCCTCATAAATTAATATACGACCATCATGTCCAATGTGCCATAACGTTATTTCACCTGCATGCTTACTGTTCGCGCCACAATCCTCAGTCCAAATCGCGTATCCATTATTTAAAATGTGTGTATATGGTTGATAGTTATATATAAAAGGTTCATAAGGACTTAATAAATATCATACGAATATGTGCTCATGAAATCTCTATGTGACTACGAACAAGTAAGCATTTTAACATATAAAGAATAAGCCCCCATGCCTTCACAATTAATACAAGCATAGGCATGATTTTTATCATGGATAAGAGAGCAAATGTAGTCACATAATCCAAATAAATCATGAATCAAACTAGTACATAGTCAAAAAAACTATTCACTATTCCAATTTCTATCCCGAGTCATGATATAAACTCGGTGAATGCATATGTACTCACCACCACGTATATAAACCACCATCATACCCCAAAGACATAGTAAATAAGCTAAATCCTAGTGGTTTCCTTCTTAACAAGGTTAGCCAAGAGACTTACCTCTACCCGGTAGCCTCTAATCTCCTAAAATAGCCTTTCCTCTCAAATCAACCTCCAAACACGCTGAATCTAGCCAAATACATCTCAATAACATCAAAAAAAGCCATATAAATCGAACCGCAACAATAAAGATTGAACCTTTAATCCATTGCACAAAGTCAACTAAAACGTCAACTCGGGCCTGGCTTCTGGAACCCGATAAATTCACAAAATCCGAACACCCATTCCAATATGAGTCCAAATACACAAGTTTCATCCAAAACAGACTCCAAATTGGGGTTCAAATCTCAATAATTCTCTTTCAAAAAATTCCTTACAAAACCCCTAATTTATCCCTTAGATTTCATCAACCAAAGGCCACAATCAAAGGTGGAATCATGAAATAAAATAAAATCTCAGTCAAGAACACTTACCCTAGTCCAAGTGGTGAAAATCGCTTCAAATATTGCCCCAATCCAAGCTCCCAATCTCAAAATATGTTAAAATAAGACAAACCCTTGTATAAAAGTGTTCTGCCCTTCGATTATCGCTTCTACGATCCGAATATCGCTTCTGCGGTAAACACCTCGCAGGTGTGGAAATCCCCTTAGGTTCCACCCTTCTGCTTCTATCGACAAGCCTCCACTTCCACGGATGCACTCCTGTGGAATTCCCTTCGCCTTTATGGATTCCCCTGCCCAGGCAGGACTTCACTACTGCAACCAAAAGTCTGGTTCTTTAGACTCGCATATGCGCACAAAACTTTGCATCCTCATTTCCCCACCTGTGCACATCTGCCCACTCACACCTGCGGTCCAAATCACACAGGTTTGAAAACACGAAACCAAAACTACCAATTCAACCTTAAATGATCCCAAACTCATCTGAAACTTATCTGAGCCCACCGGGACCCCGTTCAATCATACCAACCAGTCTCAAAACATAACATGGACCTACTCGAGATCGCAAATAACACAAAATAATGTCAAAACCATAAATCGCACCTCAAAGTCAAGCTTAATGAACTAATAAAACTTCCAACTTCCAAACTCATGCTGAAACACGTCTAACCAACTCGAAATGATTCCAAATTTTGCACACTAGTTCTGAATTACGTGACGAGCCTATTCCAACTCACAAAACAACAAACCGAATCCAATAACACCAAACTCAACTCCTGGTAAAACCTATGAACCTTCCAAACCTTCAAATTTCAAACATTCACCAAATAGAGCCAAATCAACCTAGGAACCTCCATATCCAAATTCGGGCATACGTTTAAGTCCAAAATCAACCTACCAATCGATTTGAACCATCAAAACAGTAGTGCAAATTCGTTTATACAAAGTTAAATATCGATCAACTCTTGCAACTTAAGCTTCCATAAATGACAAAGTGTTCTAAATCACTCCTCACCTTCCGGAAGTTAAACAAATCAACTAGGCAAGTCATAAAACAATAAAAACGCAAATGGGAAACATCTAATAGGTGAATGGGGCTCAAATACATAAAATAACCGATCAGGTCGTTACATTCTCCCTCTTTAAAAAAAATAATTGTCCTTGAACGAGTTTAGAAACATAGCTAAAATGCCAAAAATATGTATATCTGCTGTGCATATCATGCTCAGTCTCCCAAGTCGCCTCCTCAACCGGTTGACCTCTCCACTGAACCTCCATCGATGCAATTCGACCTCAGCTTCCAAACCTACCTATCCAAAACTGCCACTGGTTCCTCCTCATAAGCCAAAGTTCTCATGCAACTGCACCGAATTGAAATCTAATAGATATGAGTGATCCTCATGATACTTTCAAAGTATGGAAACATGAAACAGCGGATGAACTCCCGACAAGCTGGACGGCAAAGAAAGCCTGTAAGCCACCCCACCCACTTTCTATAACACCTCAAATGGACCAAATGCGAGCAACTTGCCCTTCTTTCCGAACCTCATCACTCCCTTCATAGGAAACACTCTAAGAAGAACCCTCTCACCCTCAGTGAAATCTACTTCGCGAACTTTCCTATTGATTACTCTTCTGTCTAGACTGCGTTGTACGAAGCTGTTACGCCCCACACCTGAAAATTTATGATTTTTGAGTTTAGTTTTAGCGCTTGTTAGTTGGCTGGCGATGCGTGTGAGGACAAAGGGGATTAGACGTTTCAGCAAGTTTGCACTAGCTGTCCTACCGGGTGATGTAACCAGGGTGGAACGACCCATTTTGTATCAGGAGAATTGGAATTTCCTAGGACCTAATACTATACAAAAACGCAGCATAATTCTTCTTCCTCATTCTAGAAGATATCAGCTACATTAGTTCTCCTAAAAATTCTCTCAACACCCCTCTAGAATTCCCAAACAGATTAATGCATGGTTGAAGTTTAATCAAGGAGAATCTAGTGTGAAGGGGTTTAGAATCGTTGCCATACTATCTACGATTCTGTTGTATTGATTCTGGAGATTTTTTGGAGGCAAAACTAACCATCATAGAAATGTAGCTAGTTCTTCAACAGGGTGTGTGAGGCAACTTTCTTTCTTGTCATGATTTGGTGTAAGTCTCTCTCTCTCTCTCTCTCTCTAGAAAAAGATTCATATAGTGCAAGGACTTGGTTGTTTGAGTCCCTTCCCGATGACGTTGTCCCTGTTCTTTTACATCCTTGTCGACGACATTACTTTTAAGGTCTAAAATGCTTCAAGTTGGTCTCATGAGGTCGGAATGTATGATGCTTCCTAAGTCTAAACTTAATATCCCTTGAAACAGACTATGCATTGCACTTATTTATGTATCTATTTTAGTTCTCTCAGCCGCAATATAAATTGCCAAGTATGACACTAATTTTGCAACCACTAATCAGTTGGGTATGATGTGAAATGCTATCGAGCCGTTGTGTGACCGGATATGATTGAGTCCTCAATGAGGCCATGTATGAAGGGATGTGATATGAAATATTACCAAGTCCCTGTGTGGCCGGGGATGACTTAGTCACTTTGAGATCGGGCACGACCGAGTCCTTTTAGACTGGTTTCGGCGAGGTTTATTTAGATTGGTTAGATTTGAGATCTCTTGAGGTTGGGTACGATGCCATGGAAGGGATACTCTTTACCGAGTCCTCTACGAGGCGGGGTACGATATAATTGATATGCCCCAAAGAGTGGCTAAGTAATATTTTAATATATCTAATGCATAATTTCCATGAGTGGCTTAACATTTTACAAAGCATGCATACTTTTATGTTTTATAGATTCCACAGCTTACGGCCCCGATGGCTTGACTTCGGTATTCTGGTTGAAATCATGTATTCATATCTCTTATGATTATGTCCTCCATTTATATATCTTCCTAGACTTACATACTTAGTACATTTTCCGTACCAATGTCCCTTTTCTTTTAGGCACAATGTTCATGCCCACAGGTACAAATAGTCCCGATGACGCCCTCCCTAGTTGGTGCACATTTCAGTTGCTGGTTGTTGCTCTCCACTTCTCCGGAGTAGCTGTTCAAAGGTTGATAGGTACTGAAGTATACATAATAGTGATTTTGGGTATGGTGAGGTCCTATCTTTACCAATTTGTGTATATTTATATTTCATTGGTACTCTTAGAGGTTTGTACACTAGAGTTTAGTTGTATGAATACGGGGTAGATTATGACCTTCTTGGGTACAATTATGAACATGTATAAGATATCAAATGTTTCTTTGCAAACTATCTGATACATATTTAACTCTGGTATTAGTACATGGAGTCGCCATTGGCGCATGTTTTATGATTAAGAGGATGTAAGCATGGACGCCGACTTGCACGGGCCTTCGGGCATTGTGTGCCGGTCACGCCTCCCAAGGTTGGAGTGTGAAAAATTTGGTAACAGAGCAGGTCGTGTCCTAGGAAGTCTGCAAGCCATATCATGTAGAGTCTTGTTTATGATTATGTTGTGCACCATATTATAAGCAGAAGGCTAAGATATATTTTGGATTAATACTCTTCTTCTGACATAGATCGTGCAACAGAGCTGAGTCATAAGTATTCATTTTCTAATCGCAACTTTGTTTATGTTAATATGGATGCCTACCATGAGATGTCAGGAAATTGTTAAAGGATTGAATGAAGAAGCAAGAGAAGGTACTAGTCAGGTGCCACCTGCACCTATGGGTCAATACGGACCTCATGATGAGGTGGATACTCAGGATTCGGGGATAGCCCCAATACCCTCAGAGCAGCAAAGATAAGCTAATGTGCCTCCGATTCCTCACCTCATTGTGCCTGAACAGGATTTAGATATGCGAAGTGCAGTACAGTTGTTGACTCGATTAATGGCCTCTCAAGCCCAGCATTATACCCCTGCCACCTCAGATAGAGCAGTTAGTACGAGAGCTCGGGATTTTATAAATTTGGAACCCTCGGTATTCATAGTAACTGATCCAAATGAGGATCCCCAGAATTTTCTAGAATAGGTGCATTGGACCTTTCGAATTATGCATGCCACTGATACAGAGTCTATGGAGCTTGCTTCACGTACATTTTTTGATATCGCCGTGACTTGGTATGAAATGTGGGATCATTTTATAGGATCTCTTGCTACCCAAACAGGTTCCCATGATTGGAGCAGGGTAACATGCGTGTTCGGGATTACATCATGCAATTTATCTCCTTGTTTAGATATACCCCTCGGTGGTGGCTTAGATGAGTTATTGGGTACATCGACTTGTGGGCAATTTGGGACCACATTGGATAAATGAATGTATCACAGCTTCTTTGAATTTGATTATGGATATTTCTCATATTCAGGATCTTGGAGGATCTAAAACGACAACAGTGGGCTGCTCGAGAGCATTGTCGGGGCCAACAAATGAGAGCTTGGTCTATAGGAGATATGGGAGAATCACGAGGTGAGTTTTGATCTCCATTTCCTCGGCATCAATCTCACCCGGCGGCCAGTGCAACATTACAATTTCGGGATCAGGGTTGTGATCGGTTCACCTACTTCGGACAGGGTCTGAACCCCCGAGGATAGAACTCACAATATGGTGGAGACCCTAGTAAAATGAGGCCCCCGGTGCCGCACTATGACTGATGTGGTCGGAATCATTTTGGGTATTGCTGCTAGGGTTTAAATTTGTGTTATTCTTCTGGGCAGCCCGCTCACATCATGCGCCTTTTCCCATTGAGAAATGTTGGTGGTGTGATACCGCCAACATGATAAGAAACAACTTCTTCATCGACAATACATCCTTGTGAGCAAGGTATGCCACCGTCGATGGGAAGAGGTAGAAGTAGAGGTGGAATGACTAGCTTAAGCAGACAACAAAACTACATTTCTGCATTGTCAAGGCGATAGAACCTCGAGTCATCACCGGACGTGGTCATAGGTACACTATCTGTATTCTCCACTAATGTGTATGCTTTGATAGATCCAAGTTCTACGCTGTTGTATATTATTGAATTTGTTTCCTTGTAAATGAGGTAATGCACCTAAATTGTTAAGACACTTGTTTGAAGTGTCGACACTCATGGGTGAGTCTGTGGTAGTTAGTATATCAAGGTTGTGATGTGGCTATTCAGGATCGCCATACCATAACTGATTTGAATGAATTAGAAATTGTGGAATTTGATGTCATTATGTGTTGCACACTATTTTGCACTAGTCAAAACAAGATTTAACTTTTGATTTCTCTGTTGTTGATGAAAGAGAGTTGCCACCTAATATTCAAAGGTATACTAGGGTACCTATTTAATTACTAAAGTCATACTCTTTATTAGTTTACTAACCGGTGAGATTATGGGTAGGGGTTCTTGTTCTTCTAAAGGGAAGGTGTTAGGCACCGCTTAAAATCTACCTAAGGTAGCTCCATAGGACTTAGACTATATTTAGGATGAATTGTTTGTATTATGCTTAACTAGTTTTTTAAAGGAGTACGACTTATTAAGTATTAGGGCACAATACTTACAGATGAAGTGTGTAACTTAAAGGGGATAGATTTAAAGAAGAGTTTTAGAAAAATGATGATAGTGTATATATGTTGAAAAAGAGCTTAAAAGTATATAATGTGTTTGTATTTAGGAAAAATATGTGAAAAGATAAAAAAAGCTAACTTAAAACACTTTGTTCCTAAAGCATGAAAGTTCATATTACTATAATGAGATGAAAATGTTATGAAAGTAAGCTTAAGATATACCTTGGCTTTTAAATATTCGAAAGAACTGTTTGAAAATCTTAATTTGGGGGCGGCAGCACCTTCTTTTTTAAATGAGTAGAATTTGTTGATGTAAATGGAAATAACCGGCTGGATATGCGGAATAAAGGACAAGGTGGATGCTTTCCTGCTTGATTCAAGTGACTTTGCACAAATTTGTGCAAGGATTTGGTGGTTGACGAGTTAGATGGTATGAGAGAAAAAGGGAAAGGGGGAGGCTGGTCTAAGATGAAATGAGTAATGTTTTTGGGCATCTCTGAGTTAAAACTAAGAGATGGAACGGGCGCCGTTGTCGTCACGCCCCGACCTCGGGGAGCGCGATCGGCGCTCAACCGAGATGACCCGGTCGAGCAAGCCTGCTGGATTTCCTTCTACCCAACTCACCCATAAATGAAGAGAATATAAACTTCATTAATTAATACCACGAGGGTTCATGGACAACACTAGTCCCATTACTACTAGATACTTCATTATAAGTCTCCAAAACAATACATTTCACAACCATAGTTTTACAGTGGAAGCATGAGATACAATTACGACATCTTTAGTTTAACTTTCTCACACTAATACACAACACACACTATGTCTACGGATCCTCCAATAAATATAAAAGAGTACAATGATAGTGCCAGCAACAAGGCTTCGGTTATACCTCAAAATAAAATACACACGGAACAAGAGATACACAACCCCGGAAAGAAGTGGGGCACACCAATTCAGCTGAGAGAAGAGTGTACCGCTATCATTGGTCAATGTCTTGCATTGTGGAACCACCTGCATCCATTGAAGATGAAGCGCCCCCGGCAAAAGGGACGTTAGTACATGCCGAATAGTACTAGTATGAAAACGAAACACCTATTTGAGGACTTAGAAATACAATATGACTTACGATGAGTTATGAAAATAGAAGACTTAATTATCTGTTTAAGCCACATCAATTTTATTAAGAGCTTTCAATAACATTTACAACCTCCCAGTTAGGGATCCTCAACAACTATCTTTACACAGAGCGGCCCTGCCGCCTCACCCCAATGTATGCGGGTGGAGGTGAAATCACAATACAAGAAACTCTACACAAAGTGGCCCCGCCTCTTCAATCTAATTTATATGGGTGGAGGTGTGCTTACAATACCACAACACTACACAAAGGGACCCCGCCGCCTCACCCCAATATATGCGGGTGGAGGTGTACTCACAATATCACAACACTGCACAAGGCAGCCCCGTCGCGTCACCCCAATATATGCCGGTGGAGGTGTACTCACAATATCACAACACTGCACAAAGCGGCCCCGTCGCCTCACCCAATATATGCGGGTGGAGGTGTACGCAGAATATCACAACGCTACACAAAGCGGCCCCTCCGCCACACCCCAATATATGTGAGTGAAGGTGTACTCACAATATCACAACACTACATAAAGTGTCCCCCTGTCACGACCTTAACCCCGAATCTGGTCGTGATGGCGCCTCTCGTGAAGACAAGGTAAGCCAATTCAAACAAAATCTCATTTTAAGCAGTTAATTAACAAGAAAACAATACAAGCATAGTTTAATAGCAATCATTCGCGGAAAACATAGCTAACCATCCCGACTACAGCCCAAACCGATGTGTCACAATGTCATGAGCAACTAATGAATCCTAATAGCAAGATTACTAATTACAATATCTAGCACAATTTTTTAAGAACATAGGAACAACAAGATGAAAGAGATATGGGGCTGCGAACGCCAGCATCTACCTCGTAGTCTCTGAATCACCGCCTGGATGGGAGAAATCAATACTCCGGAGCGGAACCAACAATACCTGAATCTGCACACATGGTGCAGGGAGTAATGTGAGTACTTCCAACTCAGTGAGTAATAAACGTAAATAACAACTGAAAGTAAGAAAACACATAAAGCACAAGGCATTATATAATGAAGCAATTAAAACATCATTCGCAAACAGTAAATCAGTCAGAAATTCAAGTAAAATCTTCTTTCAACAGGTAAAAACATGTGAAGTAAAACATCGCCCCTCGGGCTATATATATCAACAAATCCGCCCCTCGGGCAACATCATAAAAACAGTACCAGCCCCTTGGGCTCAAATCTCAAAACAACATCAGCCCCTAGGGCTATCACATGGAACAACATCAGCCCCTCGGGCTCTCACATAGTACAATATCAGCCCCTCGGGCTATAATTCACATCACAATGGGTACCAGCGCTCACTGGGGGTGTACAGACTCCGGGAGGGGCCCCTAACGGCACAAGCGCAATATCAAGCCACCTCGTGGCACATATCTAGGCCCTCGACCTCATATCAATCAAGACACCTCGTGGCGTATTCATACAGTATCTCGGGCCATAGGCCTCATATCAATTACAGGCCACCTCGTGGCACACAAAATATCTCAGGCCCTCACTCTCATATCAATCACAAGCCACCTCGTGGCACATAAAGTATCTCAGGCCCTCGGCCTCATATCACTCAGTAAAACCTCACATCTGGCCATCGGCCGCACTTAGTCAGAAAATCATCACAAGCCCCTCGGGCATAGTAAAACAATAGTTCTCAGCGCAAAAACATCGTTAAAATATTATTTAAGTCTCAAACTGAGTAAAAGTGGCTCAGTTGTAAAATAGTGAAAACAGCATGACCGAGTTCAAGTAATAAGTCAAAAGTAGTGAGGAAACAGTGATCAACATCCCCGAAGGGTTCAAATAATTGGCATGAAGCCCAAATATGGCAATCAGCCCAAATCATGATAATAACAAGTAAGTTTCAATCAAATGCGTAGTAAAATCGTCAATCGGGATGTACCAAGTCACAATCCCCGATAGTAAACGACCCCACATTCATCATCGAGCGCGTGCCTCACCTCAATATAGCACTACGATGTGCAATTCCGGGGTTTCAAACCCTCGGAACATCATTTACAATTAGTACTCACCTCGAACCAGATAAATCCCTAGCCCGCGACGCCTTGCCCTTCGAATTGGACTCCACGCGCGTCGAATCTATCCAAAATCAGAACTAATATGTCACAATATGCAGAGGGAACAAGGCCCAAGCGAAACAATCAAAAAATATCAAGAAACTATGAAATTAGCAAAACCCGAGCCCCGGGACCACCTCTCGAAGTTCAGAAATTTTTACATCAACGTGTCCTTTACCTCCTAACGAGTTCAACCATATAAAAATTATCGAATTCCGACATCGGTTCGACCTCCAAACCTTAAATCTAAACTTAAGGGTTTTTCCACAATTTCTCCAACTTAAATCCCAATTAAACACTAAAATAGCGATATACTGGGGTAATTTGACTGAGGTTGAGTTAGAAACACTTACCCCGATGTTTCCCTTAAAAATCTCCCGAAAGTCGCCTCAAAATTCGCTTCAATCCGAGCTCTATAGCTCCAAATAAATGTTTAAAAAATGGTTGAAATCCCCTCTCTTAAGTATCTTTCCAAGCAAGTCTCCTTTGGATATAGTTTTGAGGTTGATTTTGGTGTGATTTAGGGTGTTTTGCAAGTGTTTCTCTTAGATGGTAACGATAGTGGGTTTTTGCATGGCCAATGGATACTGGTTTCTATTTATACAGGTTCAAAAACCGGAACAAAACGCACCAGTCGGGTCAAAAATGCGATCGCATTTTGACGTTGATTTTTGTCCAGAAATCTGTATTGGTCTACGATTTCAATGTACGATATGCGGTCCGCATTTTAGAAATGCAACCGCATTTCAGACCGCATTTCTGACATGGATCTTTTCCAGAAATCTATCTCGATCTGCGGTCTCAGTGTGGTGGATTTGCGGTCCGCATTGTGGAAATGCGACCGCATTCTTGACCACATTCTTGATGTCATTCTTTGCCCAGAAAACTGTCTGGATTTGTGATCTGGGTGTGTGGTTTGCGGCTCGCATATAGGGTTTGCGATAGCATAGTCTGTTTTGCGATGCCTCTTTGTTCTCCTACAAAATTACGAACTTTCTGGTTTTTCTGCAACTTTCCAAGGACAAAATAGTCCATTTAACCACACTAAACTCACCCGAGGCCACTGGGACCTCAACCAATTATGCCAACATATCCCATAACATTATTCAAACTTGTTCCCACCTTAGGAACGCTCAAAACGACCCCTTAACACCAAATTCACGTCGGATTCAAGATTAAGAATTTCGATATCTTCTAAGTTACTCATTTAATCAAAACCCGATCAAACCACGTCCGAATGACATGAAATTTCGCACACACATCCCAAATGACATAACGAAGCATGATAAGGTAGAAATGGGGAAAACAGAGCGGTAACTCATGAGACGACTGGCCGGGTCGTCACATTCTCCCCCACTTAAACAAACGTTCGTCCTCGAACGAGTCAAGAAATGTATCTGGAGCTTCAAATAGGTGAGGATATCTGCTCCGCATCTCACACTCAGCCTCCCAGGTGGCCTCCTCCATGGGTCGACCTCTCCACTGCACTTTCACTGAAGCTATATCCTTTGACCTCAACTTCCAAACCTGACGACCCAAAATCTCCACTGGCTCCACATCATAGGTCAAATCATCGTCCAACTGAATTGTGCTGAAGTCCAAGATATGAGACAGATCCCCAATATACTTCCGAAGCATAGAAACATGAAATATTGGGTGTACACTCGACAGGTTGGGTGGCAAAGCAAGCTCATAAGCCACCTCCCCAATTCTCCGAAGCACTTCAAATGGCCCAATGAACCGAGGACTCAATTTTCCTTTCTTCCCGAATATCATAACACCCTTCATGGGCGAAACCTTCAGCAAGACCTTCTCACCAACCATGTACGACACATCTCGGACCTTCCTATCGGCATAACTCTTCTGCCTCAACTGTGCTGTACGGAGCCTCTCCTGGATTGTTTTCACCTTCTCTAGAGCATCCTGAACCAAGTCAGTTCCCAATAGCATAGCCACGCCAGGCTCGAACCAACCAACCAGAGATCTACACTGCCTCCCATACAGAGCCTCATATGGAGCCATCTGAATACTCGACTGGTAGCTGTTGTTATAAGCAAACTCCGCAAGCGGTAGAAACTCATCCCATGAACTTCCGAAATCAATAGCACGTGCACGTAACATGTACTCCAGTATCTGAATGGTATGCTCGGACTGTCCATCCGTCTGAGGATGAAAAGCTGTGCTCAACTCCTCCTGAGTACCCAACTCCCTCTGCACGGCTCTCCGAAACTATGAGGTAAACTGAGTACCTCTATCTGAAATAATAGAAACTGGAACGCCATGCAGCCGAACAATCTCTTGGATATAAATCCTTGCCAATCATTCTGAAGAATAGGTAGTACACACAGGAATGAAGTGCGTGGACTTGGTCAGCCGATCCACAATCACCCAAATGGCATCGAACTTCTTCAAAGTCCGTGGAAATCCAACAACAAAGTCCATAGTAATACGCTCCCACTTCCACTCGGGAATAGCCATCTGCTGAAGCAAGCCACCCGGTCTCTGATGTTCATATTTTACCTGCTGAAAGTTGAGACACCGAGCTACGAATTCCACAATATCTTTCTTCATTATTCTCCACCAATAGTGTTGCCTCAAGTTCTTATACATCTTTGCAGCACCCGGATGAATGGAATACCGCGAGCTATGGGCCTCCTCTAGAATCGACTCCCGAAGCCCATCCACATTGGGCACACAAATCCGGCCCTGCATCTTTAACACCCCATCATCGCTGATGGTGACATTGCTAGCATCGTTATGCTGAACTCTGTCCCTAAGGTCAAGCAAATGCGGGTCGTCATACTGGCGCTCCCTGATGCGATCATATAACGAAGACCGAGAAACCACACAAGCCAACACCTGGCTAGGTTCCGAAATGTCTAATCTCACAAACCTATTGGCCAAGGCTTGAACATCAACTGCAAGGGGTCTCTCCCCAACTAGAATATATGCTAAACTCCCCATACTCACTGCCTTTCGGCTCAAAGCATCGACCACACATTGGCCTTTCCTGGATGGTATAATATAGTGATATTGTAATCCTTGAGAAACTCCAACAATCTCCGCTGCCTCAAATTAAGATCCTTTTGCTTGAACAAATGTTGGAGGCTGCGATGATCAGTAAACACCTCACAA
The DNA here is from genome assembly GCA_002018475.1 of Nicotiana obtusifolia. Classification (NCBI taxonomy): domain Eukaryota; kingdom Viridiplantae; phylum Streptophyta; class Magnoliopsida; order Solanales; family Solanaceae; genus Nicotiana; species Nicotiana obtusifolia. The sequence goes on from MCJB01016980.1 coordinate 101,417, forward strand.
GA
>MCJB01016980.1:101438-139252 GCA_002018475.1 Nicotiana obtusifolia
ATATTCATGTTTCATAGGCCAGTGAAGATTATTAATGGAAAAGTCCAGGCGCAAGCAGATGCATCATTCTGGTGGAAATTTCCCGTGTCCATTTTATCCATGGAGGAAGAGTATAGTGAGGCACAAAGAATCATTTTCCAGCAAAATAGGTGCATCCCAAAAGAGATATGGCCAAAAGAATGGGCAAGCTGGAATTATACCAGTACCCATCCTCACTGGGAAAGAGTCCGGGAAGCAGCAAAAGAATATCAAATACCATATGAAGTCATCCGAGAGAAAATCACTAATGATATTTCCAGATTAAGGCTACGGATTACATCTCTCAGTCCGAAGGGAAAGGAACCTAGCAGTGAAGAACCGTCAAGTTCCAGACACTATTTCACAAGGTCCTCGAAAAGATGCCTGGAAGGCAATTCAGTGATCGATAAAGGATAATTTCCTTAATCCTTGCTAATCCCACCTTAATCCTCCATTACCTATCAAAAAATCCTCAAAAATATCCTACCCATGCCAAAACAAATTCCCACATCTTTCCATAACTAGCCGAGCCCTACTTCTTGTTGTTTTCCTACCATAATCATCCAAAAACTCTCAAAACATATCCTACCCATGCCTAGATAAATTTCCACATCTTTCCATGCTATGCGGGCCCCCTTTCACCTTGTTTTCACATGCTTTCACATGCCTCCACATGCTTCTTCACATGCAACACAATGGAGTCACATGGCGTCACATGCTTTCACATGCTACACCATGTATATTTCAACCCGTTCACATGCTTTCAAGTGTTTTTAGTGGTTTGCCTAAAGTCCTTCACATGCCAAGAAGGACTCGCTTGTAGATAAGTTTGCCATGTAAGATAGATTTGCTTTATCTAAAATGTTTGTCTTGTAATAACCTCCTAGTCCTATATAAAGGAGGGCTTGTAGTAGTTGTAGGATCATCTTGTAATCATCTTATATTCGCATCGAATAATTGCCTTGTACAAAATCAGAAAATCATCTTGAAAAACCTTAGAGTCATCCTAGAATTTTCTTGTAATTTTTGTACACCCCTTGTAAATCTATTGTGATATATTACATATGAGTTCTTTCTAAATTTCCTTCTTGTTCTTCCTTTCGAATTGATGGAAAGGTCGGTCCATGTATGAAAATAGAGTAAGTGTACTCTTTGAAAGTTAGCTTTTTGTAGTACGGTCCATGTATGAAAATAGAGTAAGTGTACTCTTTGGAAGTTAGCTTATTGTAGTGCGAAAGTTTTCTGAGTTATGAACAGTTAACGTTGGTTATAGTACAAAAGTTTTCCGAGTTGTGTAGCTTGGCAAGGTTGAAGCCAGCCCCTTTTGTAGGAAAACTTTTGCGACTATAAAAAAATTAACTGCTTGTGTAGCTTGGCAATAGCCAGCCCGTTGGGTGTAGCTTGGCAATAGCCAGCCCCCTTTTTTGTAGGAAAACTTTCGTACCTATGATTAAGCTTGCTTTCCTCGAGTCTCTTGCTTTGTTTCTTGTACTGTGGTGCCGTTTCTACGATTAGGCTTGCTTTCACGGAGTCTCTTGCTCTGTTGCTTATACAGTGGTATCAGAGCCAGGTGCGTCGAATCTATTCAAAATCAGAACTAATACGTCACAATACGCTGCGGAAACGAAGCCCAATCGAAACAAATCAGAAAATACCAAGAAATTACGAAATTACCAAAACCCGAGCCCCGGGCCCACTTCTCGAACTCAGAAAATTTTACATCAACATGTCCCTTACCTCCTAACGAGTTCAACCATATAAAATTTATCGAATTCCGACATCGGCTCGACCTCCAAATCTTAAATCTAAACTTAAGGGTTTTTCCACAATTTCTCCAACTTAAATCACCAATTATATACTAAACATAGCGATATACTAGAGTAATCTGACCAAAGTTGAGTTAAGAACACTTACCCCGATGTTTCGCTTGAAAGTCCTCCAAAAATCGCCTCAAAATGCGCTTCAATCTGAGTTCTATGGCTCTAATTATGTTTAAGATGGCCAAAATCCCCTCTTTAAGAATTTGTCCAAGAAAGTCCCCTTCGGATATAGTTTTGAGGTTGATTTTTGCTGTGATTTAGGGTGTTTTGGAGATGTTTCTCTTAGATGGTAACGATAGTGGGTTTTGCATGGCCAATGGGTACTGGTTTCTATTTATACAGGGTCAAAAACCGGAACAAAAATGCACCAATCGGGTCAAAAATGCGACCGCATTTTGACCGCATTTTTGACGTTGATTTTTGTCCAGAAATCTGTCTTGGCCTGCGATTTCAATGTACGATATGTGGTTCGCATTTTAGAAATGCGACCGCATTTCAGACCGCATTTTTGACATGGATCTTGTCAAGAAATCTATCTCGATCTGCAGTCTTAGTGTGGTGGATAAGCAGTCCGCATTGTTGAAATGCGACCGCATTCCTGACCGCATTCTTGATGTCATTCTTTGCCCAGAAAACTGTCTGGGTTTGCGATCTGGGTATGTGGTTTGCGGCTCGCATACAGGGTTTGCGACAGCATAGCCTTTTTTGCGATGCCTCTTTGTTCTCTCTTACAAAATTACAAACTTTCTTGTTTTTCTACAACTTTTCAAGGACAAAATAGTCCGTTTAACCACCCTAAACTCACACGAGGCCACTGGGACCTCAACCAATTATGCCAGAATCTCCTAACGTTATTCAAACTTGTTCCCACCTTAGGAACGCTCAAAACAACCCCTCAACACCAAATTCACGTCGGATTCAAGCCTAAGAATTTCAAAATCTTCTAAATTACTAATTTGATCAAAAACCCAATCAAACCCTATCCGAATGACATGAGATTTTGCACACCTATTCCAAATGACATAACGAAGCATAACAAGGCAGAAATGGGGAAAAAGGAGCGGTAGCTGATGAGACGACTGGCCGGGTCATAGCATTCTCCCCCACTTAATCAAACGTTCGTCCTGGAACGAGTCAAGAAACATACCTGAAGCTTCAAATAGGTGAGAATATCTGCTCCGCATCTCACGCTTAGTCTCCCAGGTAGCCTTCTCCACAGGTCGACCTCTCCACTGCACTTTCACTGAAGCTATATCCTTCGACCTCAACTTCCGAACCTGACGACCCAAAATCGCCACTGGCTCCACATCATAGGTCAAATCATCGTCCAACTGAATTGTGCTGAAATCCAAGATATGAGACGGATCCCCAATATACTTCCGAAACATAGAAACATGAAATATTGGGTGTACACTAGACAGGCGGGTGGCAAAGCAAACTTCAAATGGCCCAATGAACCGAGGACTCAATTTTCTTTTCTTCTCGAATCTCATAACACCTTTCATGGGCGAAACCCTCAGCAAGACCTTCTCACCAACCATGTAGGACACATTCTCGGACTCTCCTATCGGCATAACTCTTCTGCCTAGACTGCACTGTACAGAGCCTCTCCTGGATTGTTTTCACCTTCTCTAGAGCATTCTGAACCAAGTCAGTCCCCAATAGCCTAGCCTCGCGGGGCTCGAACCAACCAACCGGAGATCTACACCGCCTCCCATACAGAGCCTCATATGGAGCCATCTGAATACTCGACTGGTAGCTGTTGTTATAAGCAAACTCTGCAAGCGGTAGAAACTCATCCCATGAACCTCCGAAATCAATAGCACATGCATGTAACATGTCCTCCAGTATCTGAATGGTACGCTCGGACTATCCATCCGTCTGAGGATGAAAAGCTGTGCTCAACTCCACCTGAGTACCCAACTCCCTCTGCACGGCTCTCCAAAATTGTGAGGTAAACTGAGTACCTCTATATGAAATAATAGAAAGTGGAACGCCATGCAGCCGAACAATCTCTCGGATATAAATCCTTGCCAACCGTTTTGAAGAATATGTAGTACACACAGGAATGAAGTGCGCGGACTTGGTCAGCCGATCCACAATCACCCAAATGGCATCGAACTTCTTCAAAGTCCGTGGAGGTCCAACAACAAAGTCCATAGTAATACGCTCCCACTTCCACTCGGGAATAGCCATCTGCTGAAGCAAGCCACCCGGTCTCTGATGTTCATATTTTACCTGCTGAAAGTTGAGACACCGAGCTACGAATTCCACAATATCTTTCTTCATTATTCTCCACCAATAGTGTTGCCTCAAGTTCTGATACATCTTCGCGGCACCCGGATGAATGGAATACCGCGAGCTATGGGCCTCCTCTAGAATCGACTCCCGAAGCCCATCCACATTGGGCACACAAATCCGGCCCTGCATCTTTAACACCCCATCATCGCTGATGGTGACATTGCTAGCATCGTTATGCTGAACTCTGTCCCTAAGGACAAGCAAATGCGGGTCGTCATACTGGCGCTCCCTGATGCGATCATATAACGAAGACCGAGAAACCACACAAGCCAACACCTGGCTAGGTTCCGAAATGTCTAATCTCACAAACCTATTGGCCAAGGCTTGAACATCAACTGCAAGGGGTCTCTCCCCAACTAGAATATATGCTAAACTCCCCATACTCACTGCCTTTCGGCTCAAAGCATCGACCACACATTGGCCTTTCCTGGATGGTATAATATAGTGATATTGTAATCCTTGAGAAACTCCAACAATCTCCGCTGCCTCAAATTAAGATCCTTTTGCTTGAACAAAAGTTGGAGGTTGCGATGGTCAGTAAACATCTCACAAGACACGCCATACAAGTAATGCCTCTAAATCTTCAGTGCATGGACTATGGCAGCCAACTCCAAATCATGAACGGGGTAGTTTTTCTCATGGGGCTTCAACTGATGAGAAGCATAAGCAATAACTCTACTCTCCTGCATCAATACACAACCAATCCCAACTCTTGAAGCATCACAATACACAGTATATGCACCTAAAGCTGATGGCAAGACCAATACTGGAGCTGTGGTCAAGGCTGTCTTGAGCTTCTGAAAGCTCTCCTCACACTCGTTCGACCATACAAATGGAGCACCCTTCTGAGTCAATTTGGTCAAGGGCGATGCGATGGATGACAATCCCTGAACAAACAGGCGATAATAGCCTGCCAACCTAAGGAAGTGTGACGACCCGGTAAATCATCTTATGGGTTACTGCTCTGTCTTCCCCAATATCTGTATCATTAATCCTTGTTATCAGTGTTTTAGGTAATTTAATTGAGTAAGTTGCATTCGGAGTGAAATCAGTAAGAAATGAGACACTAAGTCTCTTTCAAGGAGGCATAAGTTGTAAAAGTCAACTGTATGTTGACTTCTGAGTTAGAAGGATCGGATGTGAATTCTGATGATTCGGTTAGTTTCTGGAGATGATTTATGACTTAGGAGTGTGATCGGAATTAGTTTTGGAGGTTCCGTGTAGAATTAGGCTTGAATTGGTGAAGTTAGAATTTTGGCGATTTCCGGTTGATAGGCGAGATTTTGATCCGAGGGTCGGAATGGAATTTCGAAAGTTGTTGTAGCTTCGATATGTGATTTATGACTTGTGTGCGAAATTTCAGGTCATTCAGACATGGTTTGGTTGGGTTTAAATCAAAAGAGCGACTTAGAGGATTTTGAAAACCTTAGGCTTTTTCATTGTTAGCCGTCGGGGAATTGAGCTAGACCCGTCAAAGCTCAAGGCCATCCAGGATCTGCTGCCGCTAAGGTACAAAAAGGTCATAAAGAGTTTCTTGTGGCGTCTGTATTACATTAGCCATTTCATAGCCCAGTCGACGGTAATATATGAGCCAATCTGCATGATGTTGATAAAGGACACTATAACAAGTTGGGCTGAGGAATGTCAAAAGGCATTTGATAAAATCATAGAGTATCTATTCAAACCTCCTGCGCTGGTACCACTGGAGCCCGAGAGACATCTATTGTTGTACATGTCCATGTCGGATGGAGCATTTGGATGCGGACAACATGATGAGACCGGAACGAAAGAGCAAGCCATATACTAATCTGAGTATGAATTTCACATCGTACGAAGCTCAGTATTCTCTACTAGAACGCATTTGTTGTGCTTTAAAATGGATAGCCCAGAAGTTGAGAATTTTTTAGCATACACCACATACCTCATATTGAGAATGGACCACTTAAAGTATATTTTTCAGAAACCCATGCCTACTGGCAAGTTTGCAAAGTGGAAAGCACTGCTAAGCGAGTTTGATATTGTCTATATGATTCATAAGGCAGTCAAAGGGCAAGCATTGGCCGATCACATGGCAGAAAACCCCATAGATGGAGTAGATGAACCCTTGGAGCCTTATTTTCCCGATAAGGATGTATCTTTCATAGGGGAAGATATTGTCGAAGCTTATGATGGTTTGAGAATGTTATTCAACAGAGCCGCTAACTTCAAAGGAGCGGGCATCAGAGCGGTCTTAGTATTGGATACCGGCCAACATTATCCGGTATCCGCCAAGCTCAGGTTTCCGTGTACCAACAATATTGCAGAATGCGAGGCTTGCATTTTAGGACTCAAATTGGCCGTCGACATGAACATCCAGGAATTATTGGTGATTGGAGACTCAGATTTGTTGATACATAAGGTACTCGGAGAATGGACCACTAGAAAAACCAAGGTACAGCCATACTTACACTCTGTGCAGGAGATAATCAAGAGTTTCACACAGACAAAATTCAAGCATGTTCCCCGGATTCACAACGAGTTCGCAGACGCATTGGCCAGTTTGGATGGTTGATGGGGTTTAACTTTGGGATTTCGAGAATGTGTCGATGTTGTATCTTCAAGAATAAGTGGTATAATATTATGCAAATGACTCAAATTCGGTTTTAATTGAAGCATTAGATCCATATCGAAATTTCGGAGCCATAGCAAAAAGAATCGTGCAATTCGGACATCGTATGAGAAAGTTATGCCTATTTTCGTGTCAAGGAAAAAAATCTGCGGAAACGTCAAATCTGCGATCGCAAATTGACCGCAAATCAGCTATGCGAACCGCATTTTTGACACAGAAATCGCAAACTGAGACAGAACTTGGGGCGAGGTTTGCGACCAAAGATGCGAACCGCAAAGGTGAAATGCGAACCGCATTTTTGACATAGAAAATCGCATTTTTGACCTGACAGGGGTGTTTTAACTCGATTTTTGATACTTTTTAAGTAGAACTCAATACCCATCTTGTTCTACAAGACCCATTTTCGTTACCCACGAAGAGGAACACCTCCAAACACCATATAATCACAACAAATCAACTTCAAAACCATATCCAAAGGAGATTATCTCGTGTAAATTCTTAAAGAAGGGGATTTGACCATTCTAAACATATTTGGAGCTAGAGAGCTCAGATTGAAGCAAGTCTTGAAGCAATTCTTGGAGGGTTTCCAAGAGAAACATCGGGGTAAGTATTCCTAACTCAATTTTGAAGGAATTACCTAAGATTATAGTTGTTTTTAGCATTTTTACTGGTATTTTGAGTTGGGAAAATGGTGGGAACCCTAAAGCTTAGATTTGAGGGTTGGAGGTCGATCCGGTGTCGGAATTCGACACATTTTATATGGTTGAACTCGTGAGGAGATAAGGAACCCGGTAAGGTGATAATTTCTGAATTTTGAGAAGTGGGCCTAGGGCTCAGGTTTTGCTAATTTCGGGATTTCTTAGTAATTTCGATTGTTTTCGCTTGGGTTTTATTCCCTCAACATATTGTGTGTGAGGCAGTATCTAGGTATATATGCTCCATCACTGGAGACGTCCTTCCTGTGGTTCGAAAGGACTGCTGCTGGGTGGATAAGGACGTTGTAGTCCCTGGACCCGAGGATGCCATTAACACTATGGAGAGAGGTATTTGAGTGTTTACACTTATCCCTTAACACTGGGCCCGGTGAACCCGGTTATTCTAGACTTCTGTAAGAGGTATGAAGGATGTCTCAGTCAGATCCACCCATCGTTGTGGAGGATCGTAATCCTTCTTCGATACTCCGTGAACAATTCCGAATCTCGTTGGTTCACCATTGATCACCTACTCCACCTATACTGTCCCTGAATCTTCTAAGGGGGCCTGATAAAGCTCAAATGTCGGGCTGGCAGGTTCATCGGTAGACGCGCCAGGAGCGGATCTCTCGAGGACGACCACATCGGGAGTGGTCTCCTCGACTTCAGAGGTAGGTTGTGAAGAAGAGGAAGCGACTTTTTGGGTAACAGTTTTGGATGTTTTGGCCATTGTTATATGGAAAAAGCTTGAAAAATATGGAGAAAGGTTGAAAGATGGAAGGTCAAGTGCGCTGGTTTGGGTAGAAAATAAGTAAAAACTTGCAACTTACTGAGAATTCTTGAAGAACAGAGTTAAAAATATTAGAGTATGAAGAAGGACAATGATATCCTGAAGACTTGAAGATAGAAGCTTGGTCAAAAGGTAAAAAATGAACGAATGATGGAAGTATTCATAGAGGCTTCGCGCCGTTGCACATTCAAGGATGACTTGTCGATTGCTGACACGCGATTGAAGTCATAATGACACGATTGACGGGACATTTTGAAATCTTTGTCATTTCTATCACGGCGTATTGAAGAAGGAATCAAAGTGCATATGTCGTTTCTCGTCGTTTCAGTAAACTTACTCTAAGAGAAATGAGGGGACTATCTATATACGGGTGAGACCGAGCCCGCTGGACACCTCGGATTTCGATGAAGTAAACAGAGCAGAGACTTGACCGTAAGGAATCGAAATCGGAGCAAGGAGTCCCTCGAGTCGGGGCCCGGCAAAAACACTTACCCTCGAAGGAATCAGGGCCTCATCCCCCAGGTCCTATTCGAATCCAAAAATTTCGGAGAACATAGCCAGATAATCGAGCATGACTAACAAATGGCTGCGATATCCGTGCCCAGTCGGGTGTCACAGCATGAATCTCGACAGAGAATCACAGATTAGCAAAATGGAAGACTTTTACCTTTTATGGAATAATACTTAGGATAAAACTCCCCTACTATATAAAGGAGAGTATAGCTATTCATTATGGACATTGTAACGTGCATATCAAGGAAATATACTCTTATTTTCTCTATTATTCAAAGTTCTTACTTTTGTTCATCAGTTCTTCATTATCGTGAGCCCAGGATCGAAGGCAGGCATTACATTAAAATTGTTACTGAGTCCGGGATCACTCCCCTTAATTGGTTTGACAATTTATTACGTCCTTTATCTCTTTAATCTAACGCAATTTATCATTTGTATTGAATTAATCGGTGTATTCTTAAAACCACATTTAAATTTAATTGTTATCTGGTTTTTGAAAGTAAACACAGGGCAATTAAGTATAACCCAGGTAATACTCATGAGGCCGTTGGTTGCTGGAATTAGGGGATTATTCCAATATAAAACTCGGGATTAAATTTGTCTAGTGCATACAATTCAAAGAAGATATAGATCAATGTATAGATTCCAATCCTCTTTCTAGAAAGGTTCTTTTTTATTTTTAACCAAAGAGCTTTTCTTCAATTTTTTAATTGACAGTTTTGACTCTTTTCTATATTTTGACTTTGTATTACATTAGTTTAAGTTACAAGAAAGGATCATTAAACCTATCGTATTGACTTCTGGGCAATGGGTAAAATAAAATATGTTTAACTAAAATTCCATACGTATAATCCGGTAAATTTGAGTGAAAAGGAAGCAACCTTAACATACAAAGACATAGACATCTATCTGGTAGCACCCCCTACACACACATATATATATATATATCAAGGAAATAACAGTCCTCTTTATAAAAGAAAATGAAGTAAACAAAGATGTGTTACTATCAAGTTAAATTAGAGTACAAATTCTTTTCCTTTTCACTACTCTACAAAATGACTTAAAAATTTTAAAATTCCGAAAAAAAATGAATTTTTTTTTAAGTAGAAATAGTATTTGAAAATTAGAGTTGTGTTTGGATATGAATACAATTTGGAGTGGTTTTTGTATTTTTGTGCGTGATTTGAAGTAAAATTTTATTGAAAAATAGAATTTTGCGGTTTTTCAAATTTCCGAAAAAATTCGAAATTCAACTTCAAGTGATATTTAAAATTTTCATGAACAAACACTGATTCAAAAAATAAAAAATTTGAAAAAAATAAATAAATTTCTTATGGCCAAACGGGCCCTTAGTTTCTCAGAGCTTTTCAAGATTTCCCATTAGGCGAAGCTTCATATGGAGAAAAAAGAACACAATGAACCTACCTTCAAAAAGGCTAATAGCCTGTTCAAGCTTCTTCCTAGTATAAAAGTGCTTTTTTTTTTCTTGAAAAAAGTTTTTTTCCTCTAAACTTGAGGTGTTTGGCCAAGTTTTTTTTGGGAAAAAAATGCTTTTGGAAAGAAGCAGAAATACTTTTTGAGAAGATGAAAAAAGTAGCTCCTCCCCAAAAGCATAAGCAGTTTTGACTTTTCTTCTAAATCTAATATTAGGATTTTAATCTATAAATATTTTTTCTTATTTTTAGGATAGCTTTCTAATATATATATATTGACTTATGAGGTGAATGCTTTTATATTTGTTGAAAATTTTTTAATATATTTAAATCATCTTGAGAAATTAAAGTACTTTTTAATTTTATTTTCATATTTTACTTAAATAAAATAATAAACTTAATTATTATCTTTAAGAATAATTTTTTAAATTATTTATTTACTTGTATAATATTAACTATTAAGTAAATCTTTTCATGTCCTAATTCGTGATTTGGTACTTAAAAACACTTTTTGAAGACCAAACACAAAATATTACTCAAAAGTGCTTTATAGATTGATTAGCCAAATACAAACTGCTTCTCTCCAAAAGTAAATTTTCGAAAAGCATTTTTGATAAAAATACTTTAAAAAAAAGCTGATTTTTTCGGTTTGGCCAAACAGGCTATAAATATCCCAAAAATTCAAAACAAATCCAATCGCATTCTACAAACCTTTTTCTTTTTCTTGTTGATGGTTATTGGCCAACAAGAGACATGGATGCATCAAATCACACAAAAAGTTCTAAACTTTCATCCTCTCATGTCCCTAAATTGCTTTCCACTTTTTTCAAAAGACACTTGTTATATTATAAAAGTGTATAGGGTAAAATACGTAATGTTACGTAGCTGCTCGAAAGAGGGACACGTGGAACCTAAGATAGGGATAACCAGAACCGAAGACAATTGTCCCGTCTATCACGGAAAAGAATAAATACTCTTCGCCCGACATTCAATGGTGAATATTCTCCAGCATTAAATACGTTGTCCGTTACAAGGAATTTGGCATTTATATTCACTGTTACATTTTCATAAATGGCCCCCAAATTGGCATTAAAGGGAACTATCCTAGGATCTCTTTCCCTTGACCTAGCTATAAATAGGTAACTCCATTATCATTGTAAGGAGAGGAATTTTCTGGCACACTAATACTACAATCTACCAAAAACTCTATACAATTTTATCTTCTTATTTTTTGTCCTTATTATTATTCTTATCACTGTTGCGCCCGGAGGCTTCATCACCAGAAACTTTACTTCTGTTATTTCATCTTCCTATCAAGGCCAAGTGTTATATATTTTTTCGATCATCTTATTATTTCAGGATCAAATTAATTCATCTATCTAGAAACTACGTGTAAATTCAACTGTACCGTTTTTCGGGTAAACAGTTTAGCGCCCACCGTGGGGCCTAGACAGCCGTGTAACTAAGTTGATGCTTGCCTTTTTCACTAATGTGTTTTGATTATTTTGTCTTAGAAAAAATCATAAGCAATGGCAGATAACGATGTTAACAACACACATAATCCCAAGGTTCAAGTGGATCAATCTCATGTTTAGGATTCGATTAGTGACACCCAAAACAAGGAGAATGACGCCATACCGGTGCATGACAGGCGATATCCTCGACATGTTCAGGAGATAACTCCTGATGATGCTGAAGAGGAACAAGTCGTTGATGTGGTAAGGTTCATACAAGAACAACAGATGATCATTCTAGGCCACCCACACAACAGGATAAGATTATGACGTAGTTGAAGCAGGCACTGTCGGGGGCTTCGAATAATGCCAATAGACGAGAGCTGTTCCTCCCGGCGCTCCCGCAAATCAAACAACATAGAGGGTCGACAACAACACCCAGAGGGGCGAAGTTGGCTTTGATGGGGCTAGGGGGAGCAGATGTCATCCCAATAACGAAAACGATCCCTTTAAGAATGAACTCTTGCGGTTCATAAGGGAAGTGAATGCCCGCATGGACCAAATCCCAAGCGCACCACCAGTGCTGAAAGGACCGGACTCAAAGAAATATAATAAGTTGCCAGATAAACCAAGTGCGGCACCAGAACTAATCCCGAAGCGGTTTAAAATGCCGACGTGCCAAAGTACGATGGAACTTCGGAGCCCCAGGAACACATAACCACATACATGACAACAATAAAGGGAAATGATCCAGCTCCTCACGAGATTGAATCCATTTTGTTGAAGAAATTTGGAGAGACTCTCATGAGAGGAGCCTTGACATGGTATTCGCTGCTACCCGAGCATTCCAAAGATTCCTTTTAAATGCTCGCAGACTTTTTTATTAAGGCTCATGTCGGGGCCAGAAAGGTGCAGGCCTGGAAGGCCGACATATTCAGAATTGCACAAAAAGAATCCGAGTAGCTGCGAGAATTCGTTACCCGATTCCAAAAGGAGAGGATGTTGCTCCCGGCTGTTCCCGACGAATGGGTGGCTGAAGCATTCACCAAGGGACTGAATCCGAGAAGTTCAGACGCTTCCCGAAAACTGAAGGAATGTTTGCTTGAGTTCCAAGCAACTACTTGGGCGGGCGTACACAATCGGTATGAGTCAAAGATAAGAATCGAAGATGATCAGGTTGGTTTTCCGTCGTTGGTGAAGGGACAGGAGAAGAACAAAGAAAAATCAAAAGACGACTTTGACACGGATAGAAGGTTTTCAAAGAGCCAGTTTCTGCCCTACGAATGGACAGAAGGCTGCAGCAGAGGTTTCCGATCAACGAATAAATTCACGATCGACAGAAGGTCTGATCGCGGTTGGAGCAATAGATCGTTTCAAAACAAGGAATCATCAGGTACGTGGGATCCTTCCTACCCTAGGCTGTCAGAATACAATTTCAATATCAGTATAGTAGAATTGGTATCATCTATGAGAAACATTAAATAAGCTCGATTCCCGAAACCGCTGAGATCTGATCCCCGCCGGAGGGATCCCAACTTGTGGTGTGAGTATGACGTGACGAGTGGCCACCGGACTGGAGATTGCTGACATCTCCAATAAGAAGTGGCAGCACTGCTGAAGAATGGTCATCTCAGGGAATTGTTGAGTGACCGAGCTAAGAATAATTACGGTCGTAACAACGTGGAATCCTTGAAAGTAGGAGAAGACCCCCCACGCCAGACGATCAACATGATCTTTAAGGGAAACGAGATCAACGGAGTCACTTTCTCGGCAGCAAAAAAGATGAAAGTATCAATAACCCATAGCAAGAGGCTCCGGGAAGTCGCTGAAGACGATATCACTTTTACGGAGGAGGACGCAGATGGATTACTGCTACCGCACAACAACGCACTGGTAATTTCTTTAAATATGATAGATTTTAAAATTAAACGTTTCCTATTGGATCCATGATGTTCGGCTAATATCATACAATGGAGAGTGTTAGAGGAAGCTAAACTCACCGGAAGCATTATTCCGGCCACAAAACTCCTCGCTGGATTCAACCTCGCGAGCGTGACAACCGGAGGTGAGATTTTGCTTCCCACGAACGCCGAAGGGGTAATGAAAACAACTCTTTTCGAAGTGGTAGACGATGATATGGGATATAACATTATTCTGGGAAGACCATGGTTGCACGAGAGGAAGGCGGTACCATCAACATATCATCAATTATTGAAGTTGCCAACAACCAAAGGAGTTAAACAGATAAGGGGTGACCAACCGGCAGCAAGAGAGATGAACCAGTAGCAAAGGGAAGGAACACGCGGCATAGTAACTACAGCAACCGGCGCCCGCTCTCAAATTGGACGAAGTTGGCCTGAGGGTAGAAGCGTCGGAATCTTATTAGGTGTCGAGGTATTTCCAGGTCCTAGAAGAGATGGACACAACAATCACAGTTGAAGAGCACGAGCAAGTTGTATTGTTTGATGAATTTTTTGAAAGGAAATCCTCTTGGGGACAGGACTGCACCCCGAGCTTAGGTCTGGCTTTATTGAATTTCTTAAATCTAATGCCGATTGTTTTGCATGGTCGCATGCGTACATGACAGGTTTCCCGACGGAGGAAGCCGTACACAAGTTGAATATGGAACCCAACATACCTCTGGTAAGAAAATAAATGCCCTATTGAAGAGGCCAGGAGTAAATCCGTCAAAGAAGAGGTAAATCGCTTACTTAATATCGGTTTAATCCGAGAGGTAAAGTATCAAGACTGGTTAGCTAATGTAGTTGTAGTTCCTAAGAAGAATAATAAATTTCTCATGTGTGTAGATTATAAGGACTTGAATAAGGCATGCCCCATAGACTCCTTCCCACTGCCAAACATCGATCAAATGATCGACGCGACGGCCGGGTACGAGTTAATGAGTTTCCTTGATGCTTATTCCGGGTACAACCAAATTAAGATGAACCCGGAGGATCAGGAAAAAACTTTGTTTATAATGAATTTTGGCACATATTGCTATAATGTGATATCCTTCCGGTTGAAGAACACCTGAGCCACTTATCAATGGCTCGTGAACAAGATGTTTGAAAAATAAATAGGAAAAACTATGGAAGTTTATATAGATGATATGCTCGTTAAGTCTTTGAATGCAGGTGATCACCTTAAGCATCTGCAAGAAACTTTTGATATCCTTAGGAAGCATAACATGAAGTTTAACCCCGAGAAATGCGCGTTCGAGGTCAGCTCCGCCAAGTTTCTGGGATTTTTGGTATCGCAAAGGGGGATTGAGGTAAACCCCAACAAGATCAAAGCCATCGAAGATATCCTGGACCAACTATCGAACGTGAAGGAAGACCAAAGGCTCATGGGGAGATTGGCAGCCTAGAGCAGATTTATTTCCCGGTCATCAGAAAAATGCCACTATTTTTTTTGCACTGTTCAAAAAGAAAAACAACTTCTAATGGACCCTGGAGTGCCAGCAGGCTTTGAGAGATTTAAAAAGGTACTTGTTAAGCCCTCCGCTACTTTCTAAACCAAAAGAAGGTAAAACACTGTTAGTCTACCTCGCAATCTCGGAAGTCGTAGTAAGTGCAGTTTTAGTCCATGAGGATGAAGGTACGCAATCTCCCATTTATTACGTTAGTACAATTTTGAAAGGAGCAAAAACTCGCTACCCGCATTTGGAGAAATTGGCCTTAGCTCTCGTAGTCACTGCTCGGAAGTTGAGGCCCTATTTCCAATATCACCTGATAGCCGTGGTGACCACTTTTCCTCTATAGAACATCCTTCATAAACTCGAACTCTCAGGTAGGTTGACAAAATGGGCCATCAAAATGAGTGAGTTCGACATAGAATATAAACCAAGGACTGCGATTAAGTCAAAAGTCTTGGCTGACTTTGTGGCTGATTTCAGTCCGGGATTGCTGCCTCTGGCAACCAAAGAGGCAGTAATGGTGTCGGAATTGACATCGGGGGTTTGGACCTTATTTACGGATGGAGCTTCCAACGTAAAAGGGTCCGGGCTCAGAATAGTATTAATCATGCCTTCGGGGGAAATCCTATGGCAAGCCATCAGAATGATCCCTTTAACTAAAAATGAAGCAGAGTATGAGACTTTTGTTGCAAGGCTAGAACTGGCCAGGGACTTGATTTCGAGGTTATTTAAATCAAATGCAACTCACAGCAGGTGGTAAATCAGGTCCTCGGGACCTTCGAAACCAAAGAGGAGCACAAGTAACAATACATGGTGAAGATCCAGGCTCTGTTGGCGTGATTTCG
Organism: Nicotiana obtusifolia; assembly: GCA_002018475.1. Classification (NCBI taxonomy): domain Eukaryota; kingdom Viridiplantae; phylum Streptophyta; class Magnoliopsida; order Solanales; family Solanaceae; genus Nicotiana; species Nicotiana obtusifolia. The sequence continues at coordinate 117,328 of MCJB01016980.1, forward strand.
GAAGTGGTAGATTACTCATATCCCGAGCAAAGAAAACGCTGAAGCAGACATGTTGGCTAACCTTGGGTCATCAACGGAAATAAAGGGATCATCCAGGACGGTAGTACAATTATGAACTCTGTCCTGGATGTAAATAGCTACTATGAAGTACATACGACTAGTTTGGTCTTGGACTGGAGGAATGAAATAATCGATTATCTCGAACACGGGAAGTTGGCTGAAGACTCCAAAGCATCCAGGGCGTTGCGCACCAAAGCAGCGCGACATAGTTTCAAGAAAGGCCAATTATATAGAAAATATTTACAAGGCCCGTTGGCCTGATGCTTGGGGGCAACCAAGGCTAACTATGTCATGCGAGAAGTCCACGAAAGGATATGCGGCAACTATTTGGGCGGCAAATTCCTTAGTGCCGAAGCTGGTAAGGGCATGATATTATTGGCGTCGCATGGAACAAGATACTAAAGACATCATACGAAAATGTGATAGGTGCTAACGCTACAAACCACTAGTACATCAACCAGCAGAATTGATGCATTCGGTTATGTTCCTGTGGTCGTTCATAAAATGGGGAATGGACATCGTCGGACCATTGCCGCCGGCCCCCAGAGAGATAAAATTTAATTTGATTTTGACTGACTATTTTTCTTAAGAGGGTGGAAGCAGGCTCTTATCATAAGATCGACGATCGTGAAGTGGTGGATTTCTTGTGGGAAAATATAATTTGCAGGTTCAGAATACTAAAAGAGATAGCATGTGATAATGGGCCTCAATTTATCGGTGCAAAAGTCAAAAAGTTCCTCGAAGATTTAAAAATAAAGAGGATCACATCGCCACCTTATCATCCGAGCGCAAATGGCCAAGCAGAGTCAACGAACAAGGTGATTACCCAAAACCTCAAGAAAATGTTGGAAGCAGCTAAAGGTAAGTGGCCCGAGGAATTACTTGGAGTTTTATGGGCGTACTGAAGAACGGCTAAATCGAGCACAGGAGAAACTCCCTTTTCCCTTGTGTACGGGGAGAAGCTTTAATCCCGGTGGAAGTAGGGAAACCCACCTTGAGATATTTCCGAGCGGATGAGGAATCAAACAATGATGCAATATTAATCAACTTGGAGCTACTCGATGAACGCAGGGACTTGGCACATGTAAGAATGGAAGCCCTAAAGCAGAGAATGGAACGATATTACAATCAAAGAGCCAACCCCCAATTATTTCTAAGTACGAGACTTGGTTCTAAGGAAAGTAACCCAAAACATCCTCCTCGGGAACATCAACCGAGCCCCGCGTGTAGACATGATTTCAAGGAAAAGATAGAAGGGATCAATCATTTTCCTCACATAAAAAGCTGAAACAAGGTCAGTCTGAATTACTATGATTTTGGCCTTCCACCCGTATTTGATGGACAGTTCTTTCCACGAACGAGTCACGGGCGTAGTGACGTCCAAGATCTTTCGGACCCACTGGCCTAAGCCTTCAACCATAGGCGGAACCCATCGAGTTGCTGAAACGAGCGTAGAATGAAGGATCAATACAGATATGAAATAATCCCTAATCAACTAAACATTAAACAAAAAGCTTATGAGTGCGGTTCCACGTTTCCGAAAAGAATGAAGTCGTTGCCGGAATGATGTCATTGGTAGAAACTGCAACAAACCGATCCATCCACTCACAGTCGTTGTCATCATTCATGCTAGATAACAGTGCATGATGGTCGCGTTTGCTAAAATTTATCATTCCCTCACGGAAGATTTTGGGGGAATAGTGATTCATCGCATGAGCTAAAGATAACTCCTCTCCCGTCTCCTGGCACAGGCGCCAAAGACAATAAATCATCCTCCACACAGAAGGACTTACTTATGCTAAACACAATTGGTAGCAGAGGCAGAACTCCACAATGACGGAGTCAAGCTCTCCATTAAAGAAAACGCACCCAAAGTAAAGGGATGCGTGTAAAAATAAGTAAAACACTCATTCGGAAGGGTCACTTGCTCCGTTAGATCGGGAGCAATGATGTCAAATCATGGCAGCGGCAGCCTTCCTTCACAACAGGAATACTGGGAGAACGAATGAAAGAAGAGTATTTGTCAACAGCCCATGTGCGAGGGAGAGCCGAAGGGAATTTCTCTCGAAGTCTTTTGTCGTGACAAGATTTCTAGGAATGATAGAATCCACCGTTGGAGGAGCAGCATCTTCAACTTTTCTCTTGCCCTTTGAAGTGCTAACGTTCTTTCAAGAAGAAGCCATTTGAATGAAAGAAAAATTTTTCTGTTTGAAGGGAGTTGCAGAAAGATTGAGTAACAGCAAGGAAGATTTTAGAAAGTTTGGAAAGTTATGGAGTATAAGGGGAGTAGATTGATGCGTATAAGTAAAACTTTTGGCGGCTAAATTCATGGCCATGATTACCTCGATAACCGGCAAAAGCTATGCTAAATCATGGGATGACGTGTTTTCGGGACATTAAATGTGGAAAGACATGCGTTTAGTCAATCGTCAGAAGCCTTCGGAAAGAATCATAGCAATTCCCGCTAAAAGAGCGTTTCTACCAACTTCCTGGTGACACGAAGTTATGTCATCGGAAAGCAGGGGGATTATTTGTATAGGGTAAAATATGCAATTATACGTGGCCGCTCAAAAGAGGGACACGTGGAACCTAAGATGGGGGACAACCAAAACAAAAGGCAATCGTCCCATCTGTTACCGGAAAGAATAACGCTCATAAGGATGCACTAAATATTGTTTGCCCGGTAGCATTCAATGGAGAATATTCTACAGCATTAAATACGTTGCCAGTTACAAGAAATTTGACATTTATGTTCACCATTACATTTTAATCAATGGCTTTCATAATTGGCATTTAAGGGAACAATCCTAGGACATGTTTCCCTAGACTTAGCTATAATAGTGAGCTATGTTATCATTGTAAGGGGAGAAATTTTCTGGCACACTACTACTACAATCTACAAAAAGCTCTATACAATTTTATCATCTTATTTTCTGTCTTTATTATTGTTCTTATCACTGTACAAAAACCTTTAAAAGTTAGGACTTTTTCTTGCAATTTATCTTTTTTTTTTTTTGCAACCAAGTATTTTTATTCATCTTCCGCAAAAGAGGTACGAAAGATCTGAGGGAGCTGTAACAACTACACATAACCCCGTTCTGATTTGAAGATAGACAGACTATCCTAGTAAGCAATGAGAGATGAATAAACAACAAAAATAAATGACTAAATAAATTAATAAACAATAAATTCAACAAACACTAAAACCAACAATTCCTACTAATATTTCTTTAACGGTTGAGACCCTTATAACCCAACTGATTGGAGTTTAACTTCTGCTTTATTTGCCAACATTACTTGTGCTTATCCAAGATTCTCTAGCATAGACGCTTCTGCTGGGGTTTATCATCAATTTGGTCAATCTCCAGGAAAGTGAGGCTCTTTCTTTTGGATGGAACTGAAGATTTTTCTAATTTACCATTCCTCAGCAGTTGATTTGGTGACAATTGAGGAGATACTAAGCACTTGGGTGACTTATATATTTCCTTGTTAAGGTATAACATTTGAATATAGCAAGAAAACACATCATCCTGCAGTATTTGAACAATGTAATCTTCCATTGGGATATTCTAATAAAAAGTGAAGGGTCAGAGACTCACAATTTGAAGAATACCATTCAAAGGTAAGACATTTATTTCAACCTCTAAAGCTTCCATGGTCAAACTTTTATTTAGTACCAATAATGTAGCCGTCGTTGCTAGTACAGATGGTCTCACACTCATTAACCTTATATCTGCTTAATGGTAAAAAAAAATCCAAAAAAAAAAAGGACAAAAATCACTATTGGCTAAATCAGAAAACTAGACTTTGAAAGAGAAAAAAAAAAAGCCTCAAAATTACCTCTGAGAGCACCAAAGATGATTTCCACAGTTCTGGAGATCACACATTTCCTTGAATCATTTTTGCAAAATCTTGATGCAAAATAATTTATGAAATTAAAAGGAGTGACGTTTACCCTAAAAATCGGATAACAATTATATTAATACATGATTTTTAAGGATACGTGACCTAGTTTGATACAAATGACGAGTAATACAATTGAAGTTAAAATTAAGTAATAAATAAAAAGAATGCAAACCACCCAAGCTAGACATTGTTGATCATTAGTTGATCCTTCTTGGGCAGGGATTGATTATAATAGAAATTGGAACAAGATAATGAAATTATGATTCAAGAGAACAATCTATAGCTGTCTTTATCGATGATTGGAAAAGTGCCGTAACAAATAATTAAACCCCCCATTTATATAGTAGGGGGATCCTACATTTGGTACAACTCCATATAAGGTAAAAAAATCTCCTGATTTGCTAATTAAGCGGGTTCCATTGATTTGTGCTGAGATTCCTGCTGCGATACTCGTCTCATACGGATATTCTGGCTTTCCGTTATTTAGGTTCGGTGATCTTCCCTCAAGCATTTTCTGGATCGGGATCGATTTCGGATCACGGGCTCGATGTTCTCGAGGTCGGACATTCGGACTTTGTGTTTCGCTTTGATGAAACTCGGGATCGATCTTCAACCCTACGCATTCCGAACCCGGCTTGTCATGCAATAGTCGGTCCCGATTTCGACCATACACAGTTTGGCCCAACTTCAACCGTATACAGATAGTCCCCTCATTTTTCGGAGAGTAACGAAGAGAAACGATATGAGCCTCAGATTCTCACCATACGGGCTTTCGATTCTCACTCTGATAAGTGGCGATAGACTCATGACGTACGCTATACGAAAATTGAAAACGTCCTATCAAAAAAGCCCTTTGAAGCATTAAATGTGTGTCAATTGATATTCTGTCGCTTCGGGATGCGACCCGCCGTTTTGAAAGACTATAATTACCCTCATTCATTCTTTGTATGCAAACGTTTGTGCTCTTTTACAAAAACTTCATCATTCTTATCTTCAAGACCTCCTGCCTTCTAGTTTTCTGAAAACATTTCTCAAGCTATCTACGGATTATATCTCCTTCGTATCAGCATCTTTTTCTTTCTTCCTCTATTCAAAAATAATGGCAAAGACTTCAAAATCCGTTCTCCAAAGAAAAACTCCCTCTTCTTCTCAATCTCTGAGAATGTTTCGCCTGTCGTCACCGAGGAACCTATACCGCAACTCCCTCTAAAGGCGTTTATACCAACGGGATGCTCAACCGGAGATGATTTCAAGGTTGAAAAAACTTCCTCAATAGCGGGCCGTTGCGAACCGGTCATGAGATACATCTGTTCAATCACCGACATCGTCCTCGAGAAAGCTAAGGAAGACTACAATTGGGTCAGCAAGTGTGTGGTGGTTCCTGCGCCTGAAGAAGCAATTACTACCCACATGGAGGGTTTTTTAAGTGTTTACACTAATCCCTTCACGTTGGGCCCTTTGGAACCGGTCATTATTGCCTTTTGTAAAAGGTACGAGGTGACCCTGGGCCAAATTCATCCTTCTTTCTGGAGGATAGTTATCCTTCTCCATTTTTTTATAAGCAAGACCGAGGGGTATCCTTTCACCGTCGATCATCTCATGCCTTTGTACAGTCCCTGACTCTATCGAGGGGGGTTAATAAAACTTGCTCGTAGGGCAAGCAAAGACCCATTCTAAAGTATTGATGAGGATTGTGATCGAGGTTGGTTGGGTCGATTTGTTCAAGTGAAAACATCAGACCTAATCTCGACCGAGGATATGCCATTCCCTGAGAAATGGAATATGAAGCGTAAGTATAACCATGGCTTTTAAAATTTTTTTACCGTTTTCTCTTTTGCCCTTCCTCTTATCAATTTTCTATGGTGCAGCTGTTTCTTGGATGTCGGATGCAGTTCCTCATCTCAAAGAGTGGGTCAAGGGGATTATATCCCAAAAACCATATTCCGAGCGCACATGGCGCGAGCTTTCGAAAAGCCGGTGGGAGGCCCAACTTCATGGTGAGATAAGTTGCATTCGAGCTTAATTCTTTATTCTATCGATTTCTAACTTGTTTTGCTTCTCTTTCGCAGGTTTATCAAAAGATGTTGAAATAAGACCTCCACCCGTGGGCGATGATGCTCCCAGCGAGCCCCCTATTTCGAAGCAGGATAAAGAGAAGAAAAGAAAAAAGGCTCCAAGTTCCCCAGACCTCGATAAGAAGAGACCAAGGAAAAGATTGGCTCGTAAGCCCAAGAGGAGTGCTAGTGATCGAGCATTATCTTCGGACTTGCTACATCGATTGAGGGATGAGTCTGAGGAGGAAGAAGAGGACTTTGACCTCGTGGCTAGTGTGCCGCCACAGTTTGAAGGGCAAGGGGCCTCCGAACCAGGGTTTAGTGAAGCGGATCTTCATCGAGTTGGGGAACCCGAGGTGGAAACAAGAACTGAGGTCTCCAGATACAAGGATAGCACCGCTGGGAGTATTGGGTCCTATTGAGATGGTTGATTCGCCTCTTTCTTGGAATCAACGTTCAACCAGGCCCAAATAGCAAACAACGGTCCCTGAACGGATATCATAGATCGAAAGATCCTTTCCGTGATTTTTTTGATGGTGTGGATTCGACGGCCGCGGAAGATGTTCTTGGGCTCGGCAATTTAGAGGTACCGAGGAAGAGCTCATCTTCCAATACAAGCGGGACTTCCTTTAGTCCAAAATTGGTCGATCGGTTTTCCGCACCAAGTGCTTACCCTGATCGAAAATGCTCCATATCTTTTACCATTCCAGAGGATGCCCGGGTTCTTTCCGCCCCCGTCGGGGTGGCCAGTTATCTTCGGCGCTTGGTGACCGAGGAAGATCAGGCAAAAATGAATGAGGTGGATGCGCCCTGCCTGTTCAACGAAGCTCAACAGGCGCTAAATCGGGTAACTTTCGATGTTCTTTACTCGATGTCCTTTGTTATGTACTTTAAAATTTTAAGTGATCATAACATTTTCGTTTATGCTTGCAGGCCTTGGTACTCCACCATGAGGCTTTTCTCCGATTTTGGGAAGAGTCAAAATGCCATGAGGCCGAGGCTTGGGAGCTCATTGAGAAAATAAACACCTTGAAACTTCTCAATGAGCGGCTCGAAGGGGAGGTAAAGAACCTCCGTGCGAACTCGAGCTTGCCCAGAAGGACAATGCTGACTTGGTCGAGCGGGTAGGGCAAAAACTTGATCTGATCGATCAGCTTCGAATTGAAATGAATGTGGTTAAAGTTGAGGCCGACGAGTGGAGGAGCAAGATGGGTCAACTAGCCTCGGAAAAAGAGACATCTCGGGCACAGTTAGCATCAACAGAGGCTCAGCTTAGAGCGCAAAGGAGAAATCCGAGGCCCAGACCAAGAGTACCAAGGAGCTTTAATCTTGGATCAGTTCGGTTATCTCAGATCGAGATAATATGTCTAAAGAGCTAAAAATGGCCAAGTCGGAAGCTGCCGTGATCAAAGCCGAAGCTGATGAACTGGTGGCTCAATATAAGGCCGATGCTGAAGTTGCTAAAGACCAATCAAGGAATATGGTTGACCATATGAGATGGCAATCTCGCAAGCTTGCCCTTGAGGAAATTCACGCTCGTGGCTTTGATTTATCGGCGGAGATCGAAGATGCCAAGGTAGCTGAAGCCGAGGCCAGAAAACTAGCCTTTCCAGAGGAGGAGGATTCTGAGGATTCAGTCGGATCTGATGTCGAGGCGGGATCCAGTCGAGACCAAGTTGCTCCTGATCGAGTTTTATCTCTTTCCATGTTTAATATTGTCTATCGAGATTGCTCGATTTCTGTAAAAGGGATTTTTGATGTATATAAGGCTTTATTTTCACAACTTTCGAATTTTCTCTTTGCTTTTTTATTTGGATTTGCAAAGATCGAAATGCCTTAGCCCACGAGTACTATTAACTCAGAGTGGTCTTAGCCTTTTGATTCAGGCATTGCCAAATAAGCGATGTGCCCTCGGATTTTGTTAACCTGGTATGGCCTTAGCTTTTTAATTCGGGCATAGCCAAATAAGCTTTGTACCCTCAGGTTTCATTAACTCGGTATAGCCTTGGTCTTTTAATTTGGGCGTAGCCAAATAAGCTTTGTACCCACGGGTTTTGTTAACCCGGTATGGACTTTGCCTTTTAGTTTGGGGGTTGCCTAATAGGTCTTAGGTCCCCTCGAGTTCTGTTAACTCGAAACAGCCTTAGCCTTTAAAGTTCGGGGATTGCCTAATAGGTCTTATATCCCCTCGAGTAAATTTATTTTCTGAACGGTAGTCCCCGAGTGAGAGAGTGATTATTCGAACTCAATTTAAGGTGGCCCTTGGGCTCATTTTGATCGGAAGCAGGACATTTGTATACAAGAGACTTCTCTTTATTCTTGTACATAATAGTAATGTATGTGTACAACTTGTGTTAGGGTTCGATCAGTCTATTTGAGCACTGTGCATTTGACCATTTGGCCCTTACATTGAATCTTATTGATCTTCGACCCTTCAATCCTAAAATATCTTTCCATGCTAAAGTGGACCACAAGTATTCGGGGTCGATTGAAGAAAGGCCTCGAATGCTGTTATCGCCGATTATCTATCGGCCTTTGCATCTAAGATAGCACGATATACTTGTTGCTTCATTAAAAACCTTGCTGTAAAACTCATTTTGGGACAAAACCGGTTCAATGGAAAAAGAGTGCAACGCGTGCTTTCAGACCTAATATCTCGTAGGGCCCCTTGTTCGATACCTGCAAATGTTAGTTCAAAATGCAAATAAAAATAAAAAACAGGGTCGTACCTTAGCGGTAATACCACTTCAAGTGACTTATATTCCAGTTGTTTGGTAGTTGTTTACCATATACTGTTCCAAGCTTGTAGGATCCCTTTCCAGTGATTTAAATGATACAATAAGGTCCTTCCCAGTTTAGTCCCAGCTTTCCCTCGTTTGGACTCCGTGTGTTTGGTGTGACCTTTTTTAGTACTAAGTCCTCGACATTGAAGTATCGAAGGCTGGTCCTTCTGTTATAATACCTCTCGATCCTTTTCTTTTGAGCAGCTAATCGAACAAGGGTAGCTTCATGATGTGCCGGGTAATTTCGGCACATTTTGATACTATTTGTTTAGAGTTTAACTTGTTCTACTTGTTAATTATCACGATACTTATGTAATTTTAGTGTAATTTCAGTGTATTGAGTGAAGAGGTCCAGAAGCATGAAAAGAAGTCCAAAAAGCCAGCCAAAGGCAAGAAAAGAGGTAAGGAGCATCGCAGGTTCAATTCTGCGATCGCAAAACAGCTATGCGAGTCGCATAATTCGCAAGAAGATCGCAGATGCAGACAGAAATTTAAGCCAACTTTCAAGTTGAGAATGCGGTCGCAAATGTGACCGCAAAACAGAAATGCGAACCGCATTCCCATCGCAAACACGAACAGAGTCTGGGTGAAAAATAGAGTGAAGATTGCGATCGCAAAGTCAATATGCGAACCGCAATTTCAGATGCGACGAGAGGGAAGCTGACTAGTGTGATCTGCGATGGAACATGAAGATTTGCGAACCGCATTCCTGTTCTGCGACAGGAATGCGATCCGCATACGTGCAACTAGGTCAAACTTGACTGCTGCTCGCCTCTGATTTTGGGCTCCTATAAATAGCTTTTCCAGGGTTGTGGGAAGATAGACTGGTCAGAATTCAGAGTGAAAAATATATCTTTTGATTATTTTTGAATTGAGAGAAGTTTTTGGGTGATCAAAACTGAGAATTCTATATTTTTGTAAGATGAATTCAATTCTTCCTCTTTGTTCTTTAGTTATCAATATGTGTAGCTAAACTCTAATACTGAGGTTGTGAACCCTAGATGGGTAGAATGTTATTGAGAGTTTGGTATTGATTCCATATTCGACAGAAGCTTGATATTTATTTCTTGTTCTTAAATTAATCGTTAGTGGTTGCAAACATTAACGAGTGCCAATTTACGCTATTGTATCTTGAAAAAGTGAGATAGAGTTTGGTAGAGATAAATAACAATAATTCAAGGCCTTAAACCTTGTTTAACGAAATCACTTAGGAATAAGTAGATTTTAATTTGGTGAATGATTGGGTGTTCTTAATTTTGACTCTTTTGTATTCGGGAGAATCATAAGAGGATACATTATCCAAGTGTTGGGAAATATTGGATAATAAGTTAATAAGAACCAATTGCATATCAAGAACGGACTTCAATATCAATATCAAGATTATTCTACTACATTAGGGGGAACACAATCTTAGTATCTTAAATTCATATTTTTGCGTTCAAATTATTCTCAAATTGCAGTTCTTATTTTACTTTTCTTTACATATTCAACACCAATTTATTCTATTTGGCTACTTGATAGAGTTACGACTAAGTAAAGTATTGCATTAATTGGATAATTGTTTCACGCCTATTCCCTGTGGGATTCGACCCCAACCTCGTTGGGTTACTATATTTGACATGATCGCTTACACTATTGTTAAGGTGTAATTTGAGCGATCACCTCACGTCTCTCATCTAACATCTCCAAGTTCGTATTCGTGGTTTCGTGGTTCGATTCCTCTGTTGCATACCAGAACCTGATACATGGTTCGCCGACCTCGACCGGTATCAAAGCTTTGGCGCCATAAACCAGAGAGAACGGGGTGGCTCCGGTGCTGGATTTTGCTGTCGTACGATATGCCCATAGGACTTCGGGCAATATTTCCTACCATCTCCCTTTGGCATCGGTTAACCTCTTTTTGAGGTTCTGGAGTATGGTTTTGTTGGCAGATTCGGCTTGTCCATTCCTACTACGGTGGTAGGGTGTCGATAGGATCCTTTTGATTTTGATCTTCAAGGAATTTGGTCACTCTGCTACCGATGAATTGCTTCCCGTTGTCGCATACGATCTCGGCTGGCATTCCAAATCGGCATATGATGTGATCCCAAATGAAATCGATGACTTCTTTTTCCCTAATCTTCTCGTACGCCTGAGCTTCCACCTATATAGAAAAATAGTCAGTCATAATTAGTATAAATTAAGCTTTACCTGGTGCGCACGGAAGAGGGTCAACGACGTCCATCCCCCACTTCATGAACGGCCATGGTAATAGGACTTAGTGGAGCATCTTCCCGGGTTGATGGATCATTTGGGAGTGCCTTTGGAATTCGTCACACTTTCGAACGAATTCCTTTGCGTCTTTTTTCATATCGACCCAGTAATAACCGGCTCTGATTATTTTCCGAATCAATGACTCGGCGCCTAAATGGTTCCCGCAGGTACCTTCGTGGATTTCCCTTAAAATGTGCTCAGTATCACCAGGTCCCAAACATATCGCGAGTGGGCCGTCAAATGTTCTTCTGGACAAGGTTCCGTCTTTGAAAAATCTGAATCGCGTCGCCTTCGTGTGCAGGGCTCTCGACTCTTTTGGATCCGAGGGAAGTTTAATGGAGCTAAGATATTCTACGTATTTGTTCCTCCAATGGCAAGTTAGACTCGTCAAGTTGATCTCAGCATGGCTTTCTTCCACTACTGACCTCATAAGTTGTACGACTTTTCCCGAGTCGAACTCGTCGTCTTTGATCGATGACCCCAAGTTGGTGAGGGCGTCGGCCTCGCTGTTTTGATCCCGAGGTATATGTTTTAAGGTCCACTCTTTGAACCGATGCAATGTCACTTGCAGTTTGTCTAAGTACCTCTGCATCCGTTCCTCTCTGACCTTGAACGTTCCATTGACTTGATTTACCACAAGAAGGGAGTCGCACTAGGCTTCAATCACTTCCGCTACCAAGCTCTTGGCTAGTTCTAGGCCTGCAATCATGGCTTCATATTCTGCCTCGTTGTTAGTTAGTTTCATAGTCTTAATAGATTGTCTAATTATATTACCTGTAGGTGGCTTCAATACGATGCCAAGTCCGGACCCCCTTGCGTTCGAGGCACCGTCTGTGAAGAGGGTTCATATTCCCAAAGAAGTTCTTGAGTCAACTAACAACTCTCTTTCGACCTCGGGTATTAGGGTTGGTGTGAAATCGGCCACAAAGTCTGCCAACACATGGGATTTAATGGTGGTTTGAGGTCAATATTCAATATCGTACCCACTTATTTCTATGGCCCATTTGGCCAATCGGGCCGAGAGCTCGGGCTTATGCATCACATTTCTTAATGGGCAAGTTGTCACATTTCTTAGTCTCGGCTTCGCCTAATGTTCTGCTGACATAATAAATTGAAAATTGCATACCTTGTTCTTCCCGATCTAGGATTCTGCTTACCGCTATCTCTGAGACAGCCAGGTAAAGGTACAATTGTTCATCCTCTTTTGGTGTATGAAGCAACGGCGGGCTCGATAAATACCTTATGAGTTCTTCCAAAGCCTGCTGGCATTCCGGGGTCCATGAAAAGTTGTTCTTCTTTTTCAATAAAGCGAAGAACCGATAGCTTCTATCAGACGACCTCGAAATGAATCGCCCTAGAGCGGCTATCCGTCCAGTCAACTTTTGTACGGCTTTCACATTGTCTACGACCGTGATATCCTCGATAGCCTTGATCTTTTCAAGGTTGATCTCGATTCCCCAATTCGAGACCATGAATCCGAGGTATTTACCCGAACCCACTCCAAACGCGCACTTTTCTAGGTTCAGCTTCATGTTATCCCACTAATACTGCTCCTTAATGTCATGATACATCTTTGTCGAACCGGGATGGATGGAATATCGGGACTGATGGATCTCAATCATAATCTTCTCTCGCAACCCTGCTACATTAGACACACATAATCGGCCCTGATATCTTAGTGCCCCATCTCCACCAATCTCAAAAGCCATAATTTTACACTGCTGAACGCTCTCTCTCAATCGTACTAAGGTAGGATCTTCATATTGCCGTGCTTTTACCTCGGTTACCAAAGATGATTCTGACGTATTCTGTATAGTAACACCTCTGTCATCAGAGTCTAACAATTTGACTCTCATATTTGCTAGCTGATGAAGCTCTTTAGTCAACCCCCATCTACCTGCTTCAATGTGTACTAAGCTTTCCATTGACTTACGGCTGAGAGCGTCTGCCACAACATTGGCTCTACCGGGATGATACAATATCTCGACGTCGTAGTCTTTCAGTAATTCGAGCCACCTACGCTGTCTCATATTCAAGTCCTTCTGCTTGAAGATGTATTGTAAACTTTTGTGATCTGTGTAGATGTCAACATGGAAACCGTATAAATAGTGTCGCCAAATCTTCAAAGCATAAATTACTACAGCCAATTCCAAATCATGAGTCGGGTAATTATTTTCATGCTTCTTTAATTGTCTTGATGCATAAGCAATTACCTTCCCACGCTGCATCAATACGCACCCCAAACTTGCTCCTGAAGCATCACAATATACCACATACCCTTCTGTTCCTTCTGGGAGGGTAAGCACTGGCGCGGAGGTCAACCGATCCTTTAGCTCTTGGAAACTATGTTTACAAGCGTCGGACCACTAGAACTTGGTAGCTTTCCGTGTCAGCTTAGTCAATAGGGCTGATATAGATGAAAACCCTTCTACAAACCTCCTATAATATCCTGCTAGCCCTAGAAAACTGCGGACCTCTGACGGTGTTGTAGGTGTTGGCCAATTTTTCACTGCATCGATCTTTTGAATGTCAACACTAATACCCTCGTCAGATATCACAAGGCCAAGGAATGCTACTGAGTTTAGCCAGAATTCACATTTGGAGAGCTTAGCAAACAACTTACGATCCCGAAGGGTCTGTAATACTATCCGCAAGTGGCCCGTATGTTCTGTCTCTTAACGAGAATACACCAGAATGTCATCAATGAATACAATCACGAACACATCAAGATAGGGCCTGAATACACTATTCATGAGATCCATAAAAGCTGCTGGGGCATTTGTTAGCCCAAACGACATTACCGAGAATTCAAAATGCCCATATCTTGTCCGAAAGGCAGTTTTTGGAATATCCTTCTCCTTGACCCTCACCTGATGATACCTTGAATGTATGTCAATCTTGGAAAAATTCTTGGCACCCTGGAGTTGGTTAAACAGGTCGTCAATCCTTGGAAGTGGATATTTGTTCTTTATAGTAAACTTATTCAACTGTCGATAATCGATACACATCCTTAACGACCCGTCTTTCTTCCACACAAACAAGACTGGCGCACCCCAAGGTGAAGTGCTAGGCCTAATGAAGCCCTTATCCAGCAAGTCCTTCAACTGCACCTTCAACTCTCGCAACTCTGCCGGGGCCATCCTGTATGGAGGGATAGAGATCGGTTGAGTGTCAGGCAACACATCAATGCTAAACTCAATCTCCCTTTGAGGAGGAACACCTGGGAGTTCATCTGGGAAAACATCTGAAAATTCATTGACCACGGGGATTGATTATAGGGTAGGCGGCTTCACCTCCGCATCCCTAACGCGAACGAGATGATAAATGTAACCCTTTGAGATCATCTTCCTTGCCTATAGGAAATAAACATACCTTTCGGTGTAGCAATGTTCCCCTTCCATTTCGGGTTCACTAGGAAACTGAAACCTAACCATCTTTGTACGACAATCAACATTTGCATAGCATGAGGCCAACCAGTCCATTCCCATTATCACATCGAAATCAACCATTTCTAACTCAAATAAATTCGCCGAGGTTTGACGACTACAAATCATCACTGTACAATCTCTATATACCTTTCTAGCAATCACTAATTCTCCTATCGGAGTAGATACCGCAAGTGGGTTACTTATTAATTCAGGTTCGACGCAAAACTTTTTAGCCACAAAGGGTATAACATATGATAATGTAGATCCCGAACCAATCAACGCATATACATCATAAGAAAACACAGACAATATACCTATAACAACATCCGGAGATGACTCGAGATCCTGCCGACCTACTAGAGAACAGGTTCGATTTTGAGTACCACTCGAACTCGGCACTGCACCTCTACCTCTACCACGACCTGTCGGCTGCTGAAAATCCCATGCTGGAGGTCGAGCTGATGAGGAAGAACCAACCACAGATCCAGTCGGCTGAGCCATACCACCACCTCCTCTGTTAGGAAAATCCCGCCTCATATGGCCAGCCTGCCGGCAAGAATAGCATACATCAGAACCTCGACGACACAGTCCAACGTGGGCCTTGCCGCACTGATCACAACGAGGTGTTGGGGGTCTCGTCTGACTAGTATCCCAATGATATTGTGAGCCTGATGCCCGCGAACCCTGGCCTAAACCAGAATAGGAAAATTGATCATACTGAGGCCTCTGAAGGCGTGGAGGAGCACTAATAATAGATGGCGCCAAACTCCTCGAAGAATGGGGTCTGAAACTACCTCGGAAGTCACCAGAATACCCCGCAAATCTCGCCCTCTTATGCTGGCCCCTATCCTGCTCCCTGTCTGCTCTTTGCTGGCACTTACGATCCTCTAGTGTCTGGGCATCAGCCTGAATACGGGAAATATCCATGCCCTCTATCAAGGACACTGTCGTGCACTCATTTATCAGATGTGGTCTCAATCCGTTCACGAACAGGTGCACCCTATCGCTCATCTCGGCCACTATATGGGGAGGATACCTTGCCAAAGAATCAAATTGCATACTATACACTCGCACACTCATATTACCCTGTCGAAGGTTCAAGAACTTATCAGCTCTAGCTCGTCGTATCTGAACTGGCAGGTAGTGACGAAGAAACGCCTAAGAAAATTCCTTCCACACAGGTGGGGGAGCATTCGGACCACTGGATCTCTCCCAACTATCATACCAGAAAACTGCTAAATCCCGTAACCGATAAGAAGCCAACTCTACTGCCTCCGTATCACTAGCATGCATAACTCTACTGCGGGTCCTCGTTGGGGTCTGATCCGATAAACACTGGAGGATCTAGATTAATAAAATCCCGAACTCTCGCACTAACCGGTTTATCGGTAGCACCGATATTCTGCCTCTGAGCTTGAGCAGCTACCAAGCTAGTCAACAACTGTACCGCACTCTGCATATCCTGGTCTGCAGTACCAGATGGAGGAACTGGAGATGCTGGGTGCCTTCTTATATCCTCTAGAGGAGAAGGAGTAAATGAGGTCTGAGACGGCATCTCGCTCTAAGGCTCACTATGGCCTGCTCTGGTGGGAGGCACCTGACTGGTACCCTCTCTCGCAGCTGTATCAAGGTGTCTACTAATCACTTGCTTCCTAGTCGTGGGCATCGCTGAAAAGAACATGGTGAATATTAGAGACGAATATTTACGACTCAGCTCTAAGCACGATCTAGATTCAGGAAAAAAAATAACAACTCTAAATGTCATGCAGCCTCCTGATTATAAATGTGGCGTGCTACACATCCATAATCAAGACTCTACTAGACACGGCTCATAGACAACCCCTAGGACAGACCGATTCTGATACCAAGTTTGTCACAACCCAAATCGGAGAGCCATGACGGGAACCCGGGCCTTACTTGGAGTACCAACGTACATTTTATCTAACCTTTCTTATTACCTATAAGGGCCAGTGAGATTAGTATAATTGGCAGACAATAATCCCATGATAATGACATAACCATGTCCTTCCAGATGCTGACATAAACATATATATAACATGACCGACAAGGCTGTCATGAAAAACTATACAACAAAATAAATTTGCCAACAAGGCAATCCCAACTATACATGAGTCGGCACCTGTCTATGAGCCTCTAAAGGAACATAAGTGATGCAACCTGTGTCGGAACAGGGCTCCAACATGCCCATAATGCCTATAACAAAATGCATACTAAGACCACGGCAAGTCCGAAGAATGGATCTCGCCAATATCCGCTGAATTGGGCAGCCTACTGTTGTGGGGGAGCCTCGTTTATATGTCTGTCCAGACCTACAGCACGACATGTAGCGTCCACAGAAGAAAGGACGTCAGTACGGATAAAGTACTAAGTATGTAAGACAGGAAAACATAAAATAAGAACAATAATATGCGTCGGGATAAGAAACATACAACCTGTACCTTCTGAGTGCCTCTGAAGGTGACTAACCATGAAATGCCTAACGTGCATATGCATATACATATATCCTTTTAAAATCATCATCGTCATATATATATATATATATATACGCCTTTGTGGGCCTCATCATCATCATACCCAACTGATCAGTTGTTGCACAATAGGTGCCATACCCGGCCGACTATAGCACGGCTCGATAGAGTAAACCAGCTGTCGACTATAGCGCGACTAAATAGAGTAAAACATATACATATGTATAGGTGCACAATAGGTGCCATACCCGGCCGACTATAGCGCGACTCGGTAGAGTAAAATAGATAATGCATGCTGGACTCATAGGAATGACATTCCTGAATCTTTCAAGTGACGTAAGGTCAAAGAAGTAACATCAACATCAGTCCTCCCATAAGAAGGGAAACAATATAAGTACTACTACTTTCTAAGAGTAGAGTATCTTTGGAGGCTCGTTCATTGCATTATGTACAATCAGAGTCATGCAAAAGAAGGAAAGGGACAGTCTCACATACCTTGTATATACTTCCCAATCTCAATCAATGAAACTTCCATGACTCCTTAGTCTACAATAAGAGAAATGACACTACCGTTATCGTTTAAGCGTCGTAACTATTATGTATAAACTTTAACCTATTTTACGATGAAACGGACAACATCTCCCCTATATATATGACTTCCCACAATTTAACAAAATCACCAAACAGCCCAACAACATCAATAATAATCATATTAAGCCTCCCAAAACAGTCCAACAACCAACAACATTACTAGCAAGCTTTTTGACGTATATCTCACAAGTTCTAGCTTCAACGACTGAGCCATAACTTGGATAATCTTAAATACATATAGGGTAAGAGGTTCCTTACCTTTAAACAGAAAGAACAACTCCAATTTTCCCTTAATTGACCACGAAATATCCCTTCAATGCTGCAACAAGAACAAGGAAGCGAAGCTAGCAATCAATTAGGGTTTTTCGGTACTAGAATCACTTTAGAAGACTTGAAATTACCTAGGGTTGATATTTAAACTTGAGGAAGTATTTTACAGAACACAACCAACTTAAAAAAACCTCCCACACGAGCTGGAAGAACACAAAAATCAGCAACAACAAGAGGAAATAGGAACTTGCTAGCGCCACGGGATTCCCGACACTTGATTTGTGTTGTTTGCCCTTTGTTTTGGTCTTGGATCATGAGAGAACTTTGAGAGGGTGTTCTTAGAGTTCTGAGCTTTGAATATACTGAAAACAAATGACTTAAAACAGGGTTGAGGCGTGATATATATATCCATATGTCTTTAACCGCCTATGTGGGCCCCATAGAGAGGTGCTTGGCGCAGTCTTGTGAAAACGTGAATATCTCCCAATTCTAAGATAGTATCAATGAATGGTTTGATGCATTGGAAACTAGACTCATATATCTATAATTTGATAGGTAGATAACCCCGTAATTCCTTGTAAATTGGGATAAAAGCTTAGAAACATTTGACCTAATGTTTAAGTAAAATTATGAACCCAAGTTGCGACAACCTTTGTCGACTTTTGTTTCATAACTCGTTTGACTTCAAGACTTATGAAATGGATATTATATGATTCAAATACCTTAAAACATGACCTCTTGGTAATGTTAATCACCTCTCGATTTACACGAAAATACAAGTTACAATATCCTTAATTCGTTTATCTTCTAATACTTGTTAACAACCCTTATACACCCTTGCATCATTTAAGACCAATAGGACTAAATTCTTATTATCTCAAAGGTAATCTCTTCTTGGACCTATGTAGACTATCTTACGGCAAAATCTAACGTATACAAATATGGGTTGTAATAGTTAGGCATAGGCATAAGACTTTCATAATGATGACTCAAAGAATGGTTACATGTTAACAAACACTTATACAAAGAAGGAGAGAATTTAGGCACTTAAACTTCACATACTTCAACTAAGTGATGAAAGATTAAACTACATGCTTTCATATTTGTGCTAGTTACGATTATCATACAAAAACCTTAACAATAAATGCAGAAACAGTATTGACAGAGATAAAGATAGTAGCAGAATCGTTAAAAGAAATTTGATGCCTATACAAACATGAAAAATTCATTAAGGCATATTAAGTAGCTTAATCACACAAGCTGTTTGATACAGAATAGAAGACATTAAGGTCACATGGCAACTCGACCAAATACTGATGAAAGCATGATAGCTAATCACAGATCAGCAACAAGTCATGGTGAACCAAAAGAAAAAATTATATACTAGTAACAAACATTATAAACGAAATAATTAATAAGAAGACAGTAGTATATTCATGGTCTTTGAATGAAACTGTCACGACCCAAAATCCCAACCATGATCGTGATGGCGCCTCTCATGAAGACAAGGCCAGCCAATTCAACTAAAACTTCATTCAAACAGTTAAATAATACAAAAATAATATAAGTACGGTTTAATAATAGCTTGCGGCAAAATACAGTGAACCATCCCGACTACAGCCCGAACCGGGGTGTCACAAAGTCATGAGCAACTAATGAAAATCCTAATAATAAGATTACTAATACAATATCTTGGCACAATTGTCAAAGATACTGGAAATAACAAGATAAAAGAGATACGGGGCTGCGGGCGCCAACAGCTACCTCGTAGTCTCTGAATCGACGCTTTGACAGTAGTAATCAATATCTCGGAGCGGAACCGATAACGCCTGAATCTGCACACATGGTGCAGGGAGTGATGTGAGTACTTCCAACTCAGTAAGTAATAATTATAAATAACAACTGAGAGTAAGGAAACATATAAGGCATACAACAATCTATAATGAAACAGTAAAACATGTAAATAATCAAGTCAATAACATGAAGTAAAAGAAAATATCATGACTGGCCAAGTCATATCTCGTGACGGCGTGTCACCCGTTCCCATGGGTACCCGGCGCTTACTGTGGGGGGTACAGTAGCGCAATATCTCGTGATGGCGTGTCACCCGATCCATTCACATCACATCGCGTGGCGGCGTGCCACCCGATCCCATTAAAATCATTTAAAAATATCATTTGAATTTCAAAACTGAATTTAAGAAATGAATCAAATTAGTTAGAAGACAGTGATAAATTACCCCTGAAGGGTTTACATAACCGGCAAGAAGCCCGAATAATACCCCTGAAGGGTTCACCTAACCGGAACGAAGCCCAAATAATACCCCTGAAGGGTTTACATAACCGGCAAGAAGCCCGAATATGGCAATCATCCCAAATCGTGATGATAACACGTAAGTTTCAATCAAATATATAGTAAAATAATCAATCGGGACGGACCAAGTCACAATCCCCAGTAATAAACGACCCCACGCTCATCATCGACCGCGCGCCTCACCTCCTTTAGCAATATGATGTGCCATTCGGGTTTTCAAACCCTCAGAACATCATTTAAGATCATTACTCACCTCAAACCGGCTAAATCCTTAGCCCGCGACGCCTTTGCCCTTCAAATTGGCCTCCACGCGCGTCGAATCTACCCAAAATCGTAACGAATACGTCACCATTAGTTCGATTAAGTCAATAAAATTTATATGAATAAATTCCATATGAAAATACAAATTTTTCCAATAAAATCCGAAATTTGCACTTAAATTCGCCCGTGGGGCCCACATCTCGGAACCCGACAAAAGTTACAAAATCTGAATACCCATTCCGATACGAGTTCAACCATACCAAATTTACCAAATTCCGATAACGAATCGACCTCCAAATCTTAAATTTTCATTTTTGAAAGATTTTACAAAAAATCCGATTTCTTTCATCAAAACTCGAATCAAACGATGAATATGACCATGGATTTATGAAATATAGTAACTTTCGGATGTAAAACACTTTCACGTTTTGCAATTTTTCTGATTCCTTATAGATTACAAGATATGAGCTTCCAAACTGGACTGCTCGCACTAGTTTTTTTTTTGCAGTTTTTCTGCAATTTTTTTTCATCTTTTCCAAATGTGAAATAGTCCGTTTAACCACCCAAAACTCACCCGAGCCATTCGGGACCTCGTTCGGATATACCAACAAGTTCTAAAACATATTACGGACTTGTCGAGACCTTAAATCACATCCAACATTGCTAAATACACGAATCATACCCCAATTCAAGCCTAATAAAACTAACAAATTCCAACTTCTACATTCGATGCCGAAACCTATCAAATCGAGTCCGATTGACCTCAAATTTTGCACACAAGTCATAAATGACATAACGGACCTATGAAGATTTTCAAAACTGGGTTCCGACCTCGATATCCAAAAGTCAACTCCTCGGTCAAACATTCCAAAAATCTTCCATTTTCCAACATTCGCCCAAAATGCGTTGAATTGTCCTACGGACTTTCAATTTCAAATCCGGACATACGCCTAAGTCCGAAATAACCATCCGAAGCTATAGCAACTCTCGAAATTCCATTCCGACCCTCGGATCAAAATCTCGCCTAACAACCGGAAATCGCCAAAATACTAACTCCACCAATTCAAGCCTAATTCTACACCGAGCCTCCAAAACCAATTCCGATCACACTCCTAAGTCATAAATCATCTCCCGAAACTAATCGAATCGTCGGAATTCACATCCGAGCCCTCTAACTCATAAGTCAACATCCGGTTGACTTTTTACAACTTAAACCTTCTTGAAAGAGAGACTAAGTGTCTCATTTCTTACCAAATCTACTTCGAACGCAAACCATTCAACGTGATTACATAAAATACGGATAGCGAAGCATAATAAAGCAGAAATAGGGAGAACGGAGCGGTAACTCACGAGATGACTACCCGGGTCGTCACATTCTCCCCCACTTAAACAAACGTTCGTCCTCGAACGTGCCAAGAGTTATTCCGAGGACATTAAATTTCTAAGTGTATTATTACATGAACTCACGGGTGATTCCACGTCATCTTAAATTTAACATGGATCCGACAACACCATCT
>MCJB01016991.1:0-13244 GCA_002018475.1 Nicotiana obtusifolia
ACCTTAGGAATGATCCATTATATCTGCCTATGTCCATATTCAATCAACCAGGCCGATGTTCTAAAGATGTTAGAAAGAGAAGTTTGAGCGATATGAAGTTCAAGTCAGCTACACTTCATGTGTTGCTAAGTTGTCCCGAAGTCGTACCATTTCTCAAGTAAGTGTTGATTTAGTAGTTATCAAAATATAAAAATTACTGTGGTTACATCTCAATGCAACTACTAAAAATATTTGATGTGTCACAGTTACTTCGTGGGTCAATTTGGCTATGATGCTGTATATACGAGATTTGATACGTGGTTCAAACAATTTATAAGTTTCTCCTTAAAATATTCTAACACTATGTAGGTAAACAATGTTTGGAAGTTATGCTAACATATGAATCTTTTTAACAATATGTAGGTAAATGATCCAAATAATGGTGTAAATCAATTCTTGAAAGATATATCTTGGGGACCTGGGGTTGAGGTCAGAACAATGTCTAAGTACGTTGTGAATGGATACAAGTTCCATACCGAGTGTTGCTCTAAAAATAAAAATAGCAACAACAGTGGGGTGTGGGTTTAAGGTGGTGATGGCAACCAAGATGGAGAGATTGATTATTATGGTGTGATCAAAGAAATAATAGAACTAGAATATACAGGTTGGCCATATAAGAAATTGATACTCTTTAGATTCAAGTGGTTTGACCCACACCCAACAAGAGGTACAAGAGTCCACAATCAGTACAACATAATTGAGGTTAATCATACGAGAGAGTATGATCGCTATGATCCTTTCATAATTGCACATAATGTTAGGCAAGTGTTTTATGCTCCTTATCCATTGCGGCGGAATAAGTCTTATTGGTGGGTTGTAATAAAAACCAAGCCTGTGGGTAGGGTGGAAGTCGAGAATGTGTTAGATGTTGCATATCAAAACGATATCTCTACAGTTGACCAAATAGTGGACGAAGTTTTAGAAAATGATTTGGAACATCCTGAACACATATTGGAAGAAGTTGATATTTCTGAAGTAAGAATTGCAGAAAACGAGGAAGAAGTATCAACTGATGAAGCTCAAACTACTGAGGAAGAAGAATTCTCGGACGAGGAACTATACGTCGATGAGCTTTAAACAGTTGGTTTCTTTAACAACTCTCGTTTATAGCGTTCACTTTCTTTATATGTTTCAATCTAAATATGTATTATATTATGTAGATGACAGGCAAGGGTCGAGGTAACAATGATTCTAGTAGTTCTCGGGGTCGAGAAAAGGCTAGGAAACCAAAGAGGAGGGTAGAAGATTATACTCCATCTTGTCCTGCCGTTTCAGAGTTGCCTATGCCTACGTCTTTTTCTCCACCCCAGGGCTATTCTGAGTTGCCACAGCATCACCAGCCCTACACCTTCGTGCAGACACCAGGTCTTTCGTCACAGGGCCATAGGACTGTACGTCCGACATACAGTCCAGCTGCCGCACATCCACGTAGATCTCAGTCATATGCATCGCATGGACTGCATCTATCCATGTCACATCCACATGGATCACAGGCATCAGTGTCGCAGTCACTGGGGTCACAGCCACTGGGGTCACAGCCACTCGGGTCACAACAATTAGTGTCACGTCCCCCTGCGGCCCATACAACTATGTCGCAGTCACAGGGCTCGCAGCCATCTTCATCTGGGACTCCATCTATTACAGGCCTTCGCCTGCGAGACACTAGCTCTGAACCCCCTACGCCTTCCACACATGCCTCTGATGTACATGGTTCGGACGATGATGGTGATGATGATGAGGAGGTGCATCGTGATCAATATGGCAGGATCATCATAGTCCCTGAGGGTGACGGGTAAGAGTTATTTGTTATTTTTTCGTTTATTATTTTGTACAGTTTTACTAAAATATTAATGTGTTTTTCTTATTAAATTGCAAGTTCATCCCTAGTAATATTACTACAAGGATAATCACCCAAGCCACCGAAAAGCTATTAGATGGCCCTTATGCGACTTGGAGTGATTTCCCATTCTCCCTTAAGGAGCAAATTTTCAATGAATTTAAGGTATAAATGTTCTTTTAAGCAGTACAATTCTTTATATTTATGATATTTCTATCTAAATACTTAACTTTTGAAATACAGAGCAAGTGTGTATGGGAACACCGCTATAGCGCGGATGTAGCTGCTAATTTCCATCTCAAGGCTCGCAAGCAGTTGTCACATTGCTTTTCCAAAGCTAGAAAGTTGAACCAGAAGCCCTCCTGGTTGCTTGAGCATCTATGGGAGGATTTGCAAAGGCAATGGCTAACCGCATAGTTCTTAAAGAAGAGCGAGAAAGGAAAAAAAGCTCGTGCTTCTGAGAAGGGAGGCTCCCTGCACACTGGAGGTGCGATCAACCTCGGGACAATAAAGAGGAGAATGATACGTAATTGCTTAATTTAATTTTAATTTTCAACGTATATCTACTCTGTTTCTTAACTAAAATTTATGAGTTTTCAAGAGAAGAAGTTGGGGCGTCCGATGAGGCAAGATGAGTTATTCAAGGAGATTCATATTGTCAAGAAGAAGAAAAATTCGGATTAAGAAAGGTGGGTCGAGGGCCGAGCCTCGACTGTACATGTAAGTTTTCAATTTTCGTTAAGTATTTTGACTTACTTTTATATAAATTTTGAAATACTAATTCAATGTAATTTTCCTTATAGGGTCGCTTCACAGCTGAGGTGGAGGAATTCATACGCAGCCAGCCACCATCTTCATCGGGCGATCCAATCCAACCATCGGACGAGGATGCTGAAAGACTATGGACGCAGGCTGCTGGCGGTCCAAAATGGGGGAAGGTATACGGGCTTCCCACTAAGAAATTCCATCACTATAAGTGTGGAATGCAAGGAATCGGGACTTCCGCGCAAGCCGAGCAACTTGGTTGGGAGAGCCTCTCCTCTGTGCGGGAGACTGTGGCAAAGCTCACAGCTGAGCTAGAAGCCTCCAAGGAAAGAGAAAGGATTAGAGATGCTCAGTACATTGGCATACAAGAGCAGCTCAAATCTCTCTTGGCTTCTGGTGCTTTTTTGATTCCCCGGTTTCGTGAGTCATCGCCAGAGGCTCGCCTTCCCCGTGCTAGTTCCTCCCGTCCTCCCCGTTATCATCCCTCCGGTCCTAGACAACTACACCCTTTTTCATACCGTCTTCGTGATGAAACTTCATCAGACGATGACGATAATGAGGTACAAAATAATCCTTGACTTGTAATAATAGTTAACTTATTTTGATTAGCTTAATGTATGAGTTCTATTAAAATTTATAGTTTGTTACTTTTAATGTTGTTGTTGTTGTTTATTGTTGTTGTTGTCGTTGTTGATGCCATAAACGAATTTGGTATGTTGTTGTTGTTGTTGTCGTCGTTGTTGTTGTTCGTTATGGCATAAAATGCCTGTTTAGGATTTTGGTAAGCTGACAGGTGGTGTAGCTGCCAAAACAGGTAGTTTCTGCAAAAAATGAACCAAGAAAAGCGACCAACGTTGGTCTCCAGTTGGTCGCTTTTCTCTGAAAAAAAAAATAATTTTCTGGAAAATAGCAACCAACGTTGGTCGCTATTTAACCCAGATTTATCAAAAGCGACCAACGTTGGTCGCCAATTAACAATCTCTACAAATATAGCGACCAACGTTGGTCTCTTATGATAAAAAAAAAAAAATTAGTTCTTGCAGATAACGACCAACGTTGGTCGCTTAATTAAAAAAAATCAAAAAAATTAATTATATAGTGACCAAAGTTGGTCGCCATTTTCCAGATTATAATAAATAAATAAAAACGTCATTTATATGTGGAGACCAACTTTGGTCGCCAATTTGGCGACCAAAGTTGGTCTCTATTTTCTCTACCCGGAATATTTGGTCCTTTTACCTTAGAGACCAAAGTTGGACCAGCTTAATATCGACCAGGCCTTTTTGGTTGCTTTTGGCCAATAAAAAACCTACTTTAATCGCTTTTTGTGATCGCTTTTTTCCGGATTTCTAATAGTAGTGATAAAGACAACTTGACAAACAGAATAATAAAAAAGATCAAGGGATGAAAACAAGCTTGAAGACTTGGGCAAAAAAGGTGAACGAATTTCATGCAAAGAAATTTAAAGAGCTGGATGATAGCATCGAATACTCTGAAGCTCGTAAACGTAAAGCTGATGAGAAACACGCTAAAATGATGGGCGAAATTGAGCGTCTCACCGTATTTAAAGAGAATGCGAGGAAACACTTAAAGAACTTTGTAAAGAAATAGGTAAATGGGCAGAAAGATGTAGACACTTTTTTGCCATGGTTAGAAGTTGCTAAGGCGCAGGATAACTATTTGGGCGATGCTAGCAATTTCCTTGATGATAGAAAGGATACTTTGAGGATGGACATGTTTGTACTCATGACCCAAGGACTGCTTAGCAAGATCAATACGGAGATTACAAAGTTTGAAGATGGGACAAAGGAATTCAACTCTAACATTGAACTTCTACACAACTCTTAGAAGGTACAAAGAGGGAATGGTACAACTTCTTTATGGAGGATGGGAGAGGAGGTGGTGAAGAACAAGAAATTTGAAGAGTAAAGCATTAATTTAGAAGTTAGGTAAAGAACAATTACCTACTGTTATCCTAAATGAAGTTTTGCTTACTAGTATTTGCCTCTCCAACAGTACAGAAGTTAGTGAAGAACAATTACTCCTAATTATTTTTTATAGTGGTGACGTACCCAATAAAGCGTTGGGATGTTTTAGATTGGATAAATGGCAGATGCCAACCCTCAGACATAGAACAATGAAGAATTCTTTCTCTGTACTTGCTGGTTTTTGACTGTATTGCAAGTGTACATGAAGGTTGTAAGTTGTAGGAGAAAGTTCATATTTTGTGAAGTGCTAACAAGTTTTTGTCATGTGAATGGGCATGTCCATTCATCTCTCTTGAGGGCTGTGTAAAAACACATACTCTTTCTTTTTCTTATATAACTTTCTATTTTGTTATATAGGACGTTGCCACCATACTGCAGAATCAATTAAAAAAAATCTTCTCTGAAAAGAAAATTACTCCTAATTGCTCGTGTGCTTTTGTTTGTAAGAGCAAATAGGTGCTTTTTTGTTGAGATTGTGTTGTCTGCGTTTGGAAGAAGAAACAATATTCAGCAATTGAAAAATATTATTCAGATCTTAAAGCCTTCCTGATGTCTTTTAAAAGTTAATACTTCCTCCCACATTTGTTTGACATTTTTTATTTATTTATTAAACCTTCCAATGCAAAAAAAAATTAAAATTTTCTTTGGCATTTTTTGTGTGCTTTCAGTTTGTAATTTATTTATATACTTAATTTTTTTTTTTTTACACAGAAATAAGAAAAAAGGAAGAAACATAAATCATCCAAAAATTAAATCCCACTACTGATGTCTTCCCAAATGTGGGCTTGGAACAACAGTTCTAACGTACCTCCATAATTGATTCTTATTCATGTTCTCCTATGCAAATAATTATTATGCGGTTTCTTCTTTCAGGTATCCACATTAAACCAAGTGGCAGCCTAAGGATATGTCACTTGGCATTGCTCAAGATAATTAGCAATACTAAGATAAGATAAATAAATAATATAATAAAATTAGTTAATTTAGAATTATTGTGGTTAATTTTGCTAATATAGTTATGAAATGCGACATTTCTAATTACACTAGACGTGAAATTAAAGTTCTTTTTTTTGAATGATTTTTGTTGCTAAATTATGTAGAAGTTGGATGTAATTTTGTAACTACCAACACGAAAATCTGCAAAATTATCCAAGCAACAAAATGCCTAAGAAATTAATTTAACATTTAAATTTCAAAAGATAAGTAATTAACCTTATTACTAGAAAACACCCTAATCCCAAAACCTATGTCTTTAAGAGAAAGAACTACTGGCCTTAACTCCATCATCAAAATCTTCTTAATTAAAAATCTATTATTCCCAGAATTTCTATCTGATCCAAACTATGCCGACATATTTCAGCATGCTCATAAACAGTAACAATTGGTACGAAGAATATACAAATGGAATTATGCACCATAGCAAGGTTACTCGTGATGATCCGATAGATCATTTGAGATTTAGCCTCTACTCCTGTGTTCTAAGACTTCGATTAGCTTTATTAACATTTCTCAATTTGTGTGCACTGTCCGTGTCACATTTTGAAAAGTCTTTATGTGAAAAATTAAAGAAAATGTGAATTTTTACCTTAAAAATAGTTTGAGTTGACTACGGTCAATATTTTGTGTAAACAGACCTGGATCGGTATTTTGACGATCCCGATGGGTTTGTATCATGATTTGGGACTTGGGCGTATGCCCGTAATTGAATTCGAAAGTCACTAACTTGTTTTGACTCATTTTGCAAAAAACTAGCATTTTTGAAAGTTGGAAATTTCTAAGTTTGACTTTAGTTGACTTATTAGCTAACAGGTTCAGATTTTAATGTTAAAACTTGAAATAGTTCCGTATTGCTATTTGAAACTTGTCTGCAAAATTTGGTTCAATCCGGAATTGATTTAACATGATTCAGACGCTTAAATGTGATTCTAGTGTTCTAGAGTTTCACTTTGAAAGCTCGTTCGTTTTGGGGATTGATTCGTAGATTTAGATATTATTTTGGTGATTTAATTGCGCGAGCAAGTTCATATGATATTATTACACTTGTGTGCATGGTTGATTTGGAGCTCGAGGGACTCGGGTGAGTTTCAGACGTGTTTCGGATGAGTTTGGTTAAGGTTGGAATAAGTGGTGCACTTCTGGTGCTGGCGCTTTGCTGCAGATCTTGCATTTGCAAACAAATGTTCACATTTGTGAGCAGGGCTGGACTAGGTAGCCTCGCATTTGGAGAAAAACGTTTGCAATTGCGAATGAACAGTTGTCGCATTTGCAACTCAGTGTGTTCTTGGATTACCTTCGCATTTGCGAATGATTGGTCTGCATTTGCGAAGGTAGGGAGCGCGCATTTGCGAACCAAATTTCGCATTTGCGACTTCAGTAGCTTTGAGAAGAGGTTCGCATTTGCGACCCTTGTATCGCATTTGCGATGTTCACAATTGCAAACAAGACATCGCAATTGCGGCATCCGCAGCTAGGTAAAAGAGGGGGAAAACGGGACTTAGCTCATTTCGCACAATTTCTCAACCCTAACACCCTAGAGGCAATTTTTTAAGAGACTTTTTTTCTCAAATTCATTGGTAAGTGACTTTAGTCTATTTCTTTTAAATTACCCATTACATTTCATGAGATCTCAACATCAAATTTAGGATTTTCATGATAGAAATTAGGAATTTAGGTTGAACTGGGGATATTTATAAAATTGAGCTTTAGACCTTGAGGTCCTATTTCGAAATAAATTACATAACTAGGCTCAAGGGTGAATCGGTAATCGGATTTTGGTCCGAATCTCGATTTTGACTAAGCGGACCCGGGGTTGACTTTTTCCAAAAATGATCTAAGTTGAACCTCTTTCATTTATGGGTAGTTTCTAAAGCTTATTTTGAATCATTTGGTCAATAATTTGCTAGATTTGGTTTATTTGGAGGTTTATTCAAAAGACAAGGCCGTGGTTGAGTGATTGCTTGAGTTGCAGAGCGAGAAAAGTGTTGGGTCTAACCTTGATTTGAGGGAATTAGGAACTCTTGAACTTCATGTTATGTGAATTACGTGTGGAACGGTTTATATGCGAGGTGACGAGTGTATATGCGCCACTGTATTACTTGCTTCCATGTTTTCGTTACTTCATATTATATCATGTTACATGCCTTAATTGCTACATGCTTATTTGACTTTCATGCCATAATTGTTACTTGTTATTTAGTTATCCTTGTATTAAATTGCCCATCTCTTCCATAATTTCATGCTTATTAGCTACTTTTCTCTATTTACTTTTCTTGCATATCTAAATTGTCATATGTCTTGCTTGTCTTATAGTTTTGTAACATTTGTTGCCTTCAATAATGTAGTTTCATTTTGTATGATCAATTGTTAAATGGTAGATACCGTTGAGTTGGTAAAGTTGAGACATCAAGTTGTTAGAGATTCTTTGATTATCATATTATTCTCCATGGCTTCGTACATTTACTCTCTTGATGTAGAACTCCTTGTAAGTTTTGCTATTGTTGATTGAAATTATTCGGGAAGTGGGTTTCAAGACACAACGGAAATTGAAAGGTAATGAATTAAAATGGCGAAATAAGGACGGATTATGATATTGACAGATGATGATATAGTGGGATCGAGCTGCGCGCCGCAATGGATTGTATAAAGTTATATTTGTTTGTGACTGTTAGTTTTGCCTTGGTATTTGAGATGAGTTTATATCACTTATTATTCTGGGCTCTCTGGTAGTTGGATTTTGAGTTCGTTGTTATGAATTAGCTGCTTTATTTCCATTCCTGTCTTTTTCTGTTATTGTTAATATTGCGTACATGTGTCACGGCTCAATTCTCACATGTCGTGATGGCGTCTATCATAATACTAGGCAAGCTGACATTCACAATGAACCACGCATTTTGAAATTTGAAAGCATAATAAATGAAACTTAAGAGTAAAAATCTTTTAAAATAGCTGATATGAAAAATACTGCGACTCTCACAATTCCCAAAAATTCGGATGTCACTGAGTACATGAGCATCTCTACAATAACATAGTCCGGAACGCTGTCTAAGAAAGTAGAACAGTACAAATAAAACTAAATGATAAAAGAGGAGAGTCAAGGACTGCGGATGCCAAAACAGCTACCTCGAGGATTTCTGAACTGAATAATAGCTCCAAAGTCAGCAACCACCGTACCCAAAAGTACCTGGATCTGCACACGAAGTGTAGAGTGTAGTGTGAGTACAATCAATTCAATAAGTAACAAGTCTAACCTTAGGGCTAAAAGCAGTGAGAAGCTTCACATGTACAGTCCAATTACAGAAATACAGTACAGAAATATAGACATGCTTTTAAGTTCAACAACTAAAGCTCAAACATGTAAAATATGCAAAGTGTAACTGAAATGAGGAATGATAAATCTCGATATTTACATGTCAATTATGCTTGCCAATTGTAATGCAGAACAATGATGAAGTCATATGCATACTCTCAGAGTATCAAATCACTCACCTCCCATTCACTCAATCCTCACAGTCACTCATACCTAACCATCACTCAGTCCTCACAGCCATTTAATCCTCCCAATCGCTCGACACTCGCTCTCAACACTCGCGCTCAGCACTCGCACTCGCGCTCACACTCATTAGGTACCTACGCTCACTGCTGGTGAGTCAGACTCCGGAAGGGCGGATCATGCCCAAGCACTATAATAAGCCAATCATGGCATGAGTCAATAAGGCATGCTGCAACGTGTAGCCCGATCTTATAAATATCCTCACAATCAGGCCCTCGGCCTCACTCAGTCATCAATCTCTCCAGCTTCTCGGGCTCACATGTATCATGATAATCACCCAACAATGATGATATGATGTATCAATAAATGGTCCCAGAGACTGAGATATGATATGCAAATGATAGCTATGACTGAGTATATAATTACAAATTAAGCAAATAATTCAACATGCAACACGACATCTGTGGTTCCCAACAGTACCAGCATGTAGCCTGAGCATGATTTCTAATATGAGTCACAGTTCTAATTTTTTTAACACATGGGAAATACATGGAAGACAACAAGTTATATGACCACACAGTTCCACGGATTCGACCGAGTCACAATTCCTACGGTGCACGCCCACATGCCCGTCACCTAGCATGTGCGTTACCTCAACACTAATCACATAACATGTAATTCGGGGACTCATACCTTCAGGACCAAGTTTAGAAGTTACTTACCTCAGACCGTGCAAATCTCTACTCTAATAAGCCTTTGCCTCGCGAATCGGCCTCCGAACTCCTCGAATCTAGCCACAAACAACTCGATACGATCAACACAAGCTATAGGAATCAATTCCATCTGAAAAAGCAAAGTTCTTAATCAAAAGTCAAAATGTCAACCCCGGGCCTATGTATCGGAATCCAACAAAATTAACAAAATTCGAACACACATTCAACCACGAGTCCAACCATACAACAATTACTCAAATCCAATCACAACTCAAGCTTCAAATCCCCAAATAAAAGCCTATGAAGCTTCTACAATTTCCCCCTAATTTTTCAACCCAAATCACTAATTAGATGATAAAAATAATGATATATTCATGTAATTTAACCAAAACCGAGTTAGAATCACTTACGCCAATCACTCCCTTGAAAATCTCTCTAAGAATGGCCTCAATCCGAGCTCCCAAAATCAAATTATGAAATATGGCTCAAACCCTCATTTTTGATATTTTATAATCTGCCCAGAAGTCCCTTCTCCGTGATCGCAGAAAATTCTTCCCGATCGCGTAGCACAAAAACTAGCTGCCAGAATCTAACTCTACGCGAACGAGAAGACCAAACATCCGTGACCTATGCGATCGCAAATAGACTCACACGATTGCAATGAACAACGCGCAGAATCCCCTGCTCCTTCCTTTCCTCTACACGAACACGACTTAACCCACGCGTTCGCGATGCACTTGTGGCCAAAGCTTCGCGATTACAGTCCCCAAATCTCGAACACAGCTGCCCAAAATAAGAATACGCGATCGCGAATAAGAATACGCGATCGCGCATAAAAAAACCCGACCTGTAACACCATGAAACTTCAGCAGACTTCAGCAAGCTTCCAAGTTAAAGTCCACTCTGATAACCATCTGAAATCTACCCGAGGCCCCCAGGACCTCAGCCGATCATATCAACAAGTCCTAAAACATCATAAGAACTTAGTTGAGGCTTCAAATCTCATCAAACAACATCAAAACATGAATCGCACTCCATTTCAAGCCTAATGAATTTATGAACTTCTAACTTCTATATTCGATTCCGAAACCTATCAAATCAACTCCAATTGACCTTATATTTTGCACACAAGTCATAAATAACACAACGAACCTATTCTAACTTTAGGAACCAAAGTTCGAGCTCGGTAACCAAAAAGTCAACTCTCGGTCAAACTTCTAATTTTCCAACTTTCGCCATTTCAAGCCAAAATCACCTATGGACCTCCAAATCAATATCTGGGCACAATCCTAAGTCTAAAATCACCATAGGGAGCTATCGGAACCTCAAAACTCAATTTCGGAGTCGTTTACACATAGGTCAACATCCAATCACCTCTTTCAACTTAAGGTTCCAACCTTGGGACTAAGTGTTCCCATCCATTCCGAAACATCCCCAGAACCAAACCAAACACCTCGTCAAGTCACATAATAACAATTAAGCACATAATAAGTGGTAAATGAGGGAATGGGGATACAACACTCAAAATGACCGGCCGGGTCGTTACATCCTCCCCCTCTTAAACAAACGTTCATCCTCGAACGTGTCTAGAAATATATCTGGAGTCTCAAATAGACGTGTACATATGCTCCGCATTGTGACGACCCGGCCAGTCGTCTCACGAGTTACCGCCCCGCTTCCCCTATTTCCACCTCATTATATTTCGCTATCCGTGTTTCATGTGATCGAGTTGAGTAGTTTGTGTTCGGAGTGGATTTGGTAAGAAATGAGACACTAAGTCTCTTTTAAGAAGGTTTAAGTTGGAAAAGTCAACCGAATGTTGACTTATGAGTTAGAGGGCTCGGATGTGAATTCAGATGATTCGGTTAGTTTCGGGAGAGGATTATGACTTAGGAGAGTGATCGGAATTAGTTTTGGAGGTTCCGTGTAGAATTAGGCTTGAATTGGTGAAGTTAGAATTTTGGCGATTTCCGATTGATAGGCGAGATTTTGATCCGAGGGTTAGAATGGAATTCCGAAAGTTGCTATAGCTTCGATATGTGATTTATGACTTGTGTGCAAAATTTCAGGTCATTCGGACATGGTTTGGTCGGGTTTAGATCAAAAGAGCGATTTAGAAGATTTTGAGATCCTTAGGCTTGAATCCGATGCGAATTTGATGTTATGATGTTGATTTGAATGTTCCGAAGGTTGGAACAAGTTTGAATAATGTTATGGGACATGTTGGCATGTTTGGTTGAAGTTCCGAGGGCCTCGAATGGATTTTGGATGGTTGATAGAGCATAACTTTGGCATTTCAAGAAGGTGTTGATGTCGTATCTTCAAGAATAAGTGGTATAATATTGTTTGACTCCAAATTCAGTTTTGATTGAAGCATTAGATCCGTATCGAAATTTCGGAGCCATAGAAAAAAGAATCGTCCAATTCGGACATCGTATGAGAAAGTTATGCCTTTTTCCCGACGAGGAAAAAATCTGCAGAATGTCAAATCCGCGATCGCGGATTGACCGCGGATCAGCTCTGCGAACCGCAGAATTGACAAGGAGGTCGCAGACTGAGGCAGAAAGGGTCTATAAGCGGGGGTTTTGGCCATTTTGGCCATTTTAACATATTTAGGGCTAGGGAGGTCGGATTGAGGCGATTTTTGAGGCAATTTTCAAGGAAAACATCAGGGTAAGTGTTCTTTATCATAAATCCTTCATAGATCATGATTCCATACTCATTTACATCATGAATCCATGGATTTATGGAAGAAAAATCAGAATTTTTTTTCAAATCTTCCAAGAACGAAAATTTAAGATTTGAAAGCCAATTCGATGTCGGAATTCGACAAATTTTATATGGTTGAACTCGTATCGGAATGGGTTATCACATTTTGTGGGTTTTGTACGATTACGGGAAGTGGGCCCCACTGGAAATTTTGAGTTAAATTTCGGATTTTAAGCCGGAAAATTTATAAATTCATATGGAATTAGTTTCTACTATGTGTATTGAGTGTATTAAATTATTTGTGACTAGATTTGAAGCCTTCGGACGTAAAGTTTCAAGGCAAAGGTTTGTCGGAACCTTGAAATCAGTTGCAAAGCGAGGTAAGTGTCCGTTCTAACCTTAGCTTGAGAGATTAGAAGTCGTGTTCTATTTGTTAAATTGTTATTTTAAGTACGACGTATAGGCACGGTGACGAGTACCTCTACGTTGGTGTCAAGCATGACCGTGGGTCGTATATGGATGATTGTTTGATGTTATTGTTCTCTTGTTGAGAAATTATGATATTGTTTTGTTTCCTTACTGAAATTCTTGTGATTTGTGTGATGACTATTGAAATGGGAGCGGATGGTACGCCTACCACAAATTTAAGGAAATGGGGTCGAGTTGCACGCCTGCAACAGGATTTTAAGGAAATGGGGTCGAGT
>MCJB01016991.1:13631-39813 GCA_002018475.1 Nicotiana obtusifolia
ATGTGTGTGTGTGTGTGTGTGTATATATATATATATATATATATATATATATATATATATATATTGGTATATAACTGCACAGGTTTATCTGGAGTCTGGTTCTAGCCTCGTCACTACCTCGCCGGGGTTAGGCCAGGCACTTACCAGCACATGGGGTCGGTTGTGCTGATACTACACTCTGCACTCTTTTGTGCAGATCCCAATACCGCAGGCTTTGGACTGTAAGGAGCTTCCAGCTTCTAATTATCAGGCGACCTAAGGTAGTCCTGCAGGCGTCCGCGGACCTTGGAATCTCCTGCTTTCTATTTTATCTGTTCTTTTTGTAGTCCCAGAAATAGCATTTTGTTATTTCTTTCAAACCCTTACTTGTAGTAAATCTTAGACAGTCTGTGAAACTGTGGCACCAGATCTTGGGTAGTTTGTAAAAGAGATTTTATTTGAAATATTCTATGCATTTCGTTCGTTAAATTGTGTTGTTTATTTATGGTTGGTTTTAGTTGAATTGATTTCGAATGAGAACGTGGTAAATAATTCGGTTGATTGGCTTGCCTAGCTTTCACTAGTAGGCGCCATCACGACTCCCGAGGGTGGGAAATCCGGGTCGTAACACGCATCTCTCGCTCGGTCTCCCAAGTAGCCTCCTCGATTGACTAACCTCTCCACGGCACCTTCACTGAAGCGATGTTCTTTGACCTCAACTTTCGAACCTGCCGATCCAAGATGGCCACTGGCTCCACATCATAAGTCAAATCAACATCCAACTGGATTGTGCTGAAATCTGAAACATGAGACAGATCACCGACATACTTCTGGAGCATGGATACATGAAACACTAGATGAACACTCGACAGACTAGGCGGCAAGGCAAGCTTGTAAGCCACCTCCCCAATCCTCTCAAGTACCTCAAAAGGCCCAATATACCAAGGGCTCAACTTGCTCTTCTTCCCGAACCTCATAACACCCTTCATGGGTGAAACTCTGAGTAGTAACTTCTCCCCCACCATGTAAGCAACATCACGAACCTTTCGATCGGCGTAGCTCTTCTGTCTAGACTGCGCCGTGCGAAGCCGATCTTGAATCAACTTAACCTTGTCCAAAGCACCCTGAACCAAGTCAGTACTCAATAGCCTAGCCTCACCCGGCTCAAACCAACCCACTAAAGACCGACACCGTCTCTCATACAAAGCCTCATAACCATCTGAATGCTCGATTGGTAGCTGTTGTTGTAGGAAAGCTCAGCAAGCGGCAAAAACTGATCCCAAGAACCCCCGAAATCTATAACACAAGCGGGTAGCATATCCTCCAATATCTGAATAGTGCGCTCGGACTGTCAGTCCGTCTGAGGGTGGAATGTTGTAATCAACTTAACCTATGTGCCTAACTCTCGCTGCACCGCTATCCAAAACTACAATGTAAACTGCGTGCCCGATCTAAAATGATGGAAACCAGTATACCGTGAAGGCGAACAATCTCGTGGATATAGATCTCAGCCAATCGCTTTGAAGAATAAGTAGTTCCAACTGGAATGAAATGCACGGACTTGATCAATCGATCAAAAATCACCCAAATAGAATCAAACTTCCTCGAAGTCCGTGGGAGCCCAATTACGAAGTCCATGGTGATACGCTCCCATTTTCACTCTAGAATGTCAAGCCTCTGAAGCAATCCAACCAGTTTCTGATGCTCATACTTCACCTGATGACAATTTAGGCGCTGAGCTACAAACCCCACTATGTCTTTCTTAATCCTCCTCCACCAATAGTGCTGCCGTAAGTCCTGATACATCTTTGCGGCACTCGGATGAATGGAATACCGTGAACTGTGGGCCTCCTCGAGAATCAACTCACGTAGCCCATCCACATTGGGCACTCAAATCCGACCCTGCATCCTCAATACCCCATCATACCAAATAGTAACCTCCTTAGCATCACCGTCCTGAACCGAGTCCTTAAGGACAAACAAATGGGGATTATCATACTGGCACTGTCTGATGAGATCATATAAGGAAGACCAAGAAACCACACAAGCTAGAATCCGACTGAGCTCCAAAATATCTAATCTCACGAACTGGTTGACCAAGGCCTGAACATCTGATGCAAGTAGTCTCTCATCTACTAGCATAAATGCAAGGCTACCAATACTGAGCGCCTTTCTACTCAAGACATAGTCCACCACATTAGCCCTCTTGGGGTAATACAGAATGGTAATATCATAGTCCTTTAGCAGCTCCAACCATCTTCGCTGCCACAAATTTAGATCCTTTTGTTTGAACTAGTGTTGAGACTCCGATGATCCGTAAATACTTCACAAGACACACCGTAAAGATAGTGCCTCAAAATCTTCAATATATGAACGATGCTGCCAACTCTAAATTATGAACAGGGTAGTTATTCTCATGAGGCTTCAACTGGCGAGAAGCATAAGCAATCACTCTACCCTCCTGCATTAAGACACACCAAAAACCAATCCGAGAAGCATCACAATACACTATATAAGAGCCTGACACTGAAGGCAAAACTAGAACTGGAGCTGTGGTCAAGGCAGTCTTAAGCTTCTGAAAGCTCTCCTCACACTCATCCGACCACCTGAATGGCGCACCCTTCTGGGTCAATTTGGTCAAAGGCACTGCAATGGACGAGAAACCCTCCACAAAGCGACGATAATATCCGGCCAAGCCGAGAAAACTCCGAATTTCCGTAGCTGAAGACAGTCTGGGCCAACTCTGAACTGCCTCTATCTTCATTGGATCCACCTTAATCCCCCACTAGACACCACGTGCCCCAAGAACGCCACCGAACTGAGCCAAAACTCACACATGGAGAACTTGGCACAAAGCTTTTCCCCCTCAACCTCTATAGTACAATCCTTAAATGTTGTGCATGCTCCTCCTGGCTACATGAGTACACCAGGATATCATCAATGAATACTATGACAAATGAATCAAGATATGGCTAAAATACAGTGTTCATTAGATGCATGAATGCTGCTGGGGTGTTAGTAAGCCTAAAAGACATCACAAGGAACTCATAATGACCATAGCGGGTCCTGAATGCCGTCTTTAGAATATTAGAGTCCCGAATCTTCAACTGGTGGTACCCAGACCTCAAATCAATCTTAGAAAACACCCTCGCTCCCTGAAGCTGATCAAATAGATCATTAATATGCGGCAAATGATGCTTGTTCTTGATTGTAACTTTTTTCAACTACCTATAGTCGATCCACTTCCGTATAGTACCATCCTTCTTCTTCTTCACAAACAAAACCGGTGCACCCCAAGGTGACACACTGGGCCTAATAAACCTCTTATCATGTTCCTAAAGCTGCTCTTTCAAGTCCTTCAACTCTGCTGGTGCCATACGATACGGAGGGATAGAAATGGGCTGAGCACCCAACACCAAGTCAATACCAAAATCAATATCCCTGTCGGGTAGCATGCGCGGCAGGTCAGCAGGAAATACATCCGGAAAGTGTCGCACTATCGGAACAAAATCAATAGTAGGAGTATCAGCACCAACATCTCTCACAAAGGCCAAATATGACAAACACCCCTTCCCAACCATCCGTTGGGCTTTCAAATAGGAAATCACCCTGCTGGGAACATAATCCAAAGAACCTCTCCACTCGATCCTTGGCAACCCCAGCATCACCAATGTCACTGTCTTAGCGTGAGAATCCAGAATAGCATGACATGAAGACAACTAATCCATACCTAAGATCACGTTGAAATCAATCATACTAAGCAACAAGAGATAAACTCTATTCTCCAATCCCCCAATAGTCACTACACACGACCGATACACACGGTCCACAATAATAGTATCGCCCACAAACATATATACATAAACAAGTAAAACTAAGGACTCACGGGGCATATCCAAATAACGAGTAAAATAGGAGGATACATAGGAATAAGTAGAACCAGGGTCAAGTAATGTGGAAGCATCTCAATGGCACACTGAAACAATACATGTGATCATTGCATCTGAAGCAACGGCCTCTGGCCTTGAAAGAATAGCATAGAATCGAGCCTGACCGCCACCTGATCGGCCTCCCCCTCTAGGGTGACCTCAGGTGCCTAGGCCCCACCCCGAGCTGGCTGGGCGGGTGGTGAAGTAACTGGTGCGGAAGTCACCGCCTGATCCCTCTGCTGAATTGGACCTCCAAAGCGACGAGGACACTGCCTCCACACATGCCCAAACTCCCCGCACTCGAAGAAACTCCCCGCTAGTGGTGGGGACTGAATCGGGCCTAGAGAAAAGAATAACTGCTGGAAGGACCTGGCACAGATGAACCCTGAACGATGGAGCGTGGGATGAACTCTGAGCTAGGAGAGCACTGAGAGATGACTGACCTGGACGAGCATTGTATGAACCATGTCTAGCTGATGCACCACAATGAACTGTACGAGCCATTTGAGCAGGCCTATAAGGACGACCCCTGCTGTGGTAGGACTGTCCCTAGATGGAACACCGCTGAAACCACCCGAACCACGAGGCCTCTTAGCCTCCCTCTCCTCACGCTCCTGACTACGGACCAACTCTTACCATCGAGCAATATCAACCACCTCGTGAACCTAGCACCTGATGCATTCTCCCGAGTCGTAACAAAACGCAACTGATAACTGAGGCCATCAATGAACCTCCTAATCTTCTCCCTATTAGTGGGAACCAACCAAACTGCGTGATGAGCCAACTCATAAAATCTCATCTCGTACTGGGTCATAGACATGCCCTCCTGGCGTAGCTGTTGACACTGCCTACGCAACTCCTCCCTGCGAGTCGGTGGCACAAACTTCTCCAAGAATAGAACGGAGAACTCATGCCATGAAAGTGATGCAACATCGACTGACCTGCTCCTCTCATAGGCCTCCCACCATCTAAAGGCTGCCCCCGTCAACTGTAAAGTAGTAAAGGATACTCCACTAGTCTCCAGAATACCCGCCGTGCGAAGAATCCGCTGGCACATATCCAAGAAGTCCTGAGCATTCTCTGGCTCAACCCCACTGAATGAAGGAGGCCTGAGCCTAAAAAACCTCTCTAATCTCTTCTGCTCCTGAGCCTACAAAACCTCCCTACAAGAATGCAAGAAAGTGAAGTTTTCCTAAGGGTTCGACAACCGGTTGAAGATAAGTACAGATGTCTCTGTACCGATCCGCAAGACACTACTAAACCTGCTCATGACTTGTGAGACCCATGTAACCTAGGCTCTGATAACAACTTGTCACGACCCAAATCTCACATGTCGTGATAGTGCCTACCGTAATACTAGGCAAGGCGACATTCAAAATAAACCACACATTTTTAAATTTGAAAGTATAATAAATGAAACTTAAGAGTAAAAATATTTTAAAATAGCTGATATGAAAATACCGTGTCTCATTACACAACTCCTCAAAATCCGAGTTTCACTGTGTACATGAGCATCTATACAATAACATAGTCTGTAACGTTGTCTAGGAGAGTAGAATAGTACAAATAGAACTAAATGATAAAGGAGGAGGTTCAAGGACTGCGGTCGCCAAAACAACTACCTCGAGGATCTCGGAACTGAGTAATAGCTCCAAATTGCTCTCGGAATAGTACAATCGAGGATCTCAGAATAGTACAATCGCTCGACACTCGCTCTCGGCACTCGCACTCATTATGTACCTACGCTCACTGCTGGTGAGTCAGACTCCGGAGGGGCAGATCCTGCCCAAGCGCTACAATAAGCCAATCATGGAATGAGTCAATAAAGCATGTTGCGGCGTGTAGCCCGATCCCATAAATATCATCACAATCAAGCCCTCGGCCTTACCAGTCATCAATCTCTCCAGTCTCTTAGGCTCACAAGTATCATGATGATCAGCCCAACAATGATGATTTGATGTATCAATAAATGGCAGTAGAGACTGAGATATGACATGCAAATGATAGCTGTGACTGAGTAGATAATTGCAAATTAAGGAAATAACTCAACATGCAACACGACCTCTGTGGGTCCTAACAGTATCAGCTTGTAGCCTAAGCATGATTTCTAACAAGAGTCACAGTTTCAATTTCTTTAACACGTGGGAAATACGTGGAAGGTAACAAGTTACACGACTACACAGTTCCACGGATTCGACCGAGTCACAATTCCTACGATACACGCCTACATGCCCGTCACCTAGCATGTGTGTCACCTCAACACCAATTACATAACACATAATTCGGGGATTCATACCCTCCAGACCAACTTTAGAAGTGTTATTTACCTCAGACCATGCAAATTTCTACTCCAATAAGCCCTTGCCTCGCGAATCAGCCTTGGAACTCCTCGAATCTAGCCACAAATAACTCGATACGATCAACACAAGATATAACAATCAATTCCATCTGAAAAATCTAAGTTCTTAATCAAAAGTCAAAAAGTCAACCCCCCGCCCACGTATCGAATCCTACAAAAGTAACAAAATCCTAATACCCATTCAACCAAAAGTCAAGCCATACCAAAATTACTCAAATCCAATCACAACTCGACCTTCAAATCCCCAAATAAAAGCCTATGAAGCTTCTACAACTTTTCCCTAAATTTTCAACCCAAATCACTAATTAAATGATGAAAACAATGATATATTCATGTAATTTAACCAAAATCGAGTGAGAATCACTTACCCCAAAATCTTTCCAAGAATCGCCTCAATCCGAGTTCCAAAATCAAATTATGAAATATGGCTCAAACCTTCATTTTTCATATTTCATAATCTGCCCAGAAGTCCCTTCATCGCAATCACGAAGCACAAAAACTAGCTACCAAAATTTAACTCTGCGCGAACGCATACAGACCCATGTGAATGCGACCAAAAATCCATGACCTATGCGATCGCGGACAGACTCACGCGATAGCAATGAACAACACGCGGAATCCCCTGCTCCTTCCTTTCCTCTATGCGAACGCGACTTAACCTACATGTTCACGATGCACTGGTGGCCAAAGCTTCGCGATCACAGTCCTCAAATCATGATCGCATAGAACAATAATTCCAGCTGCAAAAAATAAGACTATGTGATCGCGGAACTTCCCACGCGATCGCGTATAAAAAAACTAGACCTATAACACAATAAAACTTCAGCAGACTTCACAATCTTCCAAGTTAAATTCCACTTGATAACCATCCGAAATCCACCCGAGGCCCCCGGGACCTCAACCAAATATACCAACAAATCCTAAAACATCATACGAACTTCGTCGATGCCTCAAATCACATCAAAAAACATCAAAAATATGAATCGCACCCCAATTAAAGCCTAATGAACTTATGAACTTCTAACTTCTACATTCGAAGCCGAAACCTATCAAATCAACTCCGATTGACCTCAAATTTTGCACACAAGTCATAAATGACACAACGTACCTATTCCAACTTTCTGAAAAAAAATTCGAACCCAGTAACCACAAAGTCAACTCTCAGTCAAACTTCTCAATCCTCTAAACTTCTAATTTTTCAACTTTTGCCATTTCAAGTCAAAATTACCTACGGACCTCCAAATCAATATCCGGTCACACTCCTAAGTCCAAAATCACCACCCAGAGCTATTGAACCCTCAAAACTCAAATTCCAAAGTCATTTACACCTAAGTCAACATCCGGTCAACTCTTTCAACTTAAGCTTCCGACCTTGGGACTAAGTGTCCCAATTCATTCCGAAACATCCTCGGAACCGAACCAACCACCAGGGCGAGTCACATAATAACAATTAAGCATAGAATAAGCGGTAAATAGGGGAACGAGGCTACAACACTCAAAACAATCGGCCAGGTCATTACAACAGGTTATTGTAAGTGACCCGCCTTAGCCTCGTCACTACTTCGTCGAGGTTAGGCTCCGCACTTACAGAGTACATGGGATCGGTTGTACTCACACTACACTCTGCTCTTCTTGTACAGATACCAGTTGGTCCCAGCTGCACTGAGTGAGGTCTGCTCGGATCTAGCTATCAATAGAGACTTGCGGTATAGTTGCACGATATCTGCAGCCCTGAAGTCCCCTTCTACATCATTTTAGCTGTTTATTTTGATTCATACAGTTATGTTTAATTCATACTATTATTTGTAGTGCTCTAGACGCTCATGTATTCGTGACACCAGTTCCGAAAATTGTATTTGAATTTTGTCATTTTTTAGCTTATCACCTTATTGCAGACTATCCAGTTTTATTACTGTCATCAAATTTGGAATTTTTAAAAATGGTTAATAGATATAGCTAATATTATCTTGCATATCAAGTGAAATATTAGGCGCTATAACGATCTTGCGCGTGGTCGTGACATTACTTGGTCGGCCAAAATATTCTCCAAGTGATATATATCTATCAGAACATGTAATTTTTCAACATATTAATTTGTATATTATTATTGATCTATTTTCATATTGTTGAACCAATATTTATCTGTTGACGGGGTTAGATAATAATATTAATTAGAATTTCATGAAAAAATAAAAAGATGATTAATATTTTTAAATATTTTAAATGCAAACTTTATCCTGAATTTTTGTTAATTTCTTCAAGTACTTAAATAACAAAATTATAGTTCAAGAAAAAAATTGTAGAATTTTTACAGACTTGAATGTATGAATATCCAGTGCATTTACATGTTCATAAAATAATATCATTTACATTATTCTTTGTGTGTATCGTATTTTTCAAGTAATATTTTCTTATAAAAAATTATATTTACGATTCTCCGTACAACGGGTATAAATACTAGTTTAAGTAATAATCATGCTAATTTATGGTAGTTGGGTCCTCTTCCACAATTTGTTGATCGACACGTTTTTACCATTTCTATGGCACATAATATGTGGATGCTCTTTAAACTTTATAATGACACTGTATCAGGTATAAATAAAACAAAAAAATACAAAGGTGCGTCTAAGTCAAATAGGACATGGAGTGAAATTTTTACAAGTGTAATACATAATCTGGTATTTGTTTACCCTCAAAATCGGATAATAATTAAATTTATTCACGGTTTTAAGGATATTGTGATCTAATTTGATACAAAAATGAGAAATAAAATTGAAATTAAAATTAACGATAAAAAATGAATGCAAACCACACAAGTTAGGCGGTGTTGGCCTTTTATGTTGAAAGTTTATGTTGACTGTCCTTGGGCCAAGAAACGTTACAATTGGGGTCAGAAAGAAATAATCAGGCAGTACTCGCTAAAGAGATCAGTAT
The DNA here is from genome assembly GCA_002018475.1 of Nicotiana obtusifolia. NCBI lineage: Eukaryota > Viridiplantae > Streptophyta > Magnoliopsida > Solanales > Solanaceae > Nicotiana > Nicotiana obtusifolia. Next base: position 22,833 of record MCJB01016991.1, read on the forward strand.
ATTGCTATTTTTCATGATAAGAAAAAATCCTCTCTACAAATAATTAGACCCCCCTTTATATAGTAGGGGAATTCTACTTTAAGTAAAATTCTGTATAAGGTAAAAAATGTCCTGATTTGCTAATTAAGAGGTTCCATTGATTCGTGTTGAGATTCCCGTCGTGATTCTTGACCCGTTACGGATATTCTGGCTTTTCGTTATATAGGTTCGACGATCTTCCCTCGAGCATGTTCGGGGTCAGTATCGGTTCTAAATCACGGGCTCAGTCTTCTCAAGGACAGACGTTCTAACCTCATGTCCTGCTTTGATGAAGCTCGGGTCAATCTTCAATCCTTCGTGTTCCGAGCCCGATCTTCCTTGTATAATCGAGCCCGATTTCGACCATGCATAGATAGTCCCCTCATTTTCGTAGAGTAATGACGGAAAACGATATGAGCCTCAAATTCTCACCATATGACCTCTTGATTCTTGCTCCGACGAATGACGACAGACTCATGACGTAAGTGATGCGAATAGTAGAAACGTCCCATCGATGCAGCCTTTAAGGCATTAAATCCGTGTCAGTTGACGGTCTGCTGCTTCGAGATGCGAACCGCCGTTTTGAGAAACTATAAATACCCTCCTTATCCATTCTTTGGAAACTTTACATTCAAATACTCCGTGTTTTTTAAAGAAACTTCATCACTCTCATCTTCAAAACCTCTTGCTTTTTGGTTTTCTAAAAGCCTTCATAAGCTATCTACAAATTATATCTCCTTCTTATCAGCATATTTTTTCTTCCTCTTCTTATTCAAAAGCAATGGTAAAGACCTCAAATCCGTTCCTCAAAAAGAAACCCCCTCTTCCTCGAAATGAGAACGTTTCGCCTGTTGTCACCGAGGAATCGATACCGGAACCTCTCCTAAAAATGTCTGTCCCCTCGGGGTGCCCAACCAGGGCTGATTTCAAGGTTGAGAAAACTTCCTCAATACCAGGCCGGTGTGAATCGGTCTTGAGGTAGGTCTGTTCGATCACTGACAGTTTTCTCGATAAGGTCAAAGAGGAATGCAATTGGGTCGGCAAGTGCGTGGTGGTTCCCACGCCCGAGGAGGCAATCACTACTCACGTGGAGGGTTTTTTTAAGTGCTTACACTTATTCCTTTACGTTGGGACATTTGGACCAGGTCATCATCGCCTTTTGTAAAAGGTACCAAGTGACACTAGGCCAAATTCATACCTCCTTCTGGAGGATAGTTATCCTCCTCCGCTTTTTTGTAAGTAAGATCGAAGGGTGTCCTTTCACTATTGACCACCTCATGATCTGTAAAGTCCCTGAATCTATTGCGGGGGGCTAATAAAGCTTGCCCGACGGGCCAGTGAGGCCCCGTATTCAAGCATCGACGAGGATCAAGACCGAGGTTAGTTGGGCCGATTTGTTCGAGTGAAAATATCGGACCTCATCCCGACCGAGGACATGCCATTCCCTAAAAAATGAAACATGAAGCGTAAGTATACCTTTGCCTTGGTAATTTGCTTATCATTTCCCTTGTGTTCTTCTTTTTATCAATTTTCTATGATACAGTCCTCGCCCGAATGTCGGATGCAGTTCCTCGACTCAAGGAATGGGTCGAGGGGATCGTATCGCAAAAACCATATTTCGAGCATGCATGGTGCGAGCTTTCGAAGGGTCGATGGGAGGCATGATCTCATGGTGAGATTTTCTCTTTAAATTACACTCGGCCTAATTTTTATGCCGTCGATTTCTAACATGCTTCACTTCTCTTTTGCAGGTTTATCAAAAGATGTTGAAACGAGGCCTCCGCTTGTGGACGATGATACTTACGTCGAGCCCCCTGCTTCGAAGCAAGATAAAGAGAAGAAAAGGAAAGGGGCTCCGAGTTCTCCGGGCTTCGAGAAGAAGAGACCAAAGAAAAGATTGGCTCACAAGCCCAAAGGAAGTGCCAATGGTCGATCATTGTCCCCAGACATGGCCCATCGATTGAGGGATGAGTCCGAGGGAGAGGATGAAGACTTTGACCTAGTGGCCAGTGTGTCGTCCCAGTTCAAAGGGTAAGGAGCCTCCGAACCAGGGGCCGGTGAGGCTGATGTTCATCAAGTCGGGGAAGCCGAGGTGGGAGCCGGAGCTGAGGCTTCCCTTGATACAAGGAAAATGCCACAGGAAGCACTTGGTCCAACTGAAATCGTTGACTCGCCTTCGTTCATAGAGTCGATGTTTAATGAGGCCCAAGTGGCAAAAGAACGCCCTCTCGAGGAAGTCCATAGATCGAAAGACCCTTTTCGTGGTTTTTTCGATGGCATGGACTCGATGGCCACGGTGGATGCTATTGGGTTCGGTGATTTAAAGATACCAAGGAAGAGCTCACCCTCTGAAACAAGCGGGACTTCTTTAAGTCCGAAATTGATCGATCGATTCCCTGCCCCAAGCGCATATCCTAATCGAAAATGCACCGTTGTTTTTTCCCTTTCTAAGGATGCCCGGGTTCTTTCCGCCCTCGTAGGGGTGGCCAGTTACCTTCAGTGCTTAGTGACCGAAGAAGATCAAACCAAAATGAATGAGGTGGAGTCGCCTTGCCAGTTCAACGAAGCTCAACAGACATTGAATCGGGTAGCTGGGGATATCCTTTATTATGTACTTAGATTTTATGGCAAGCAATTGTAACATTTTCCTTTGTGCTTGCAGGCCTCGCTTCTCCACCACGAGGCTTTTCTCTGATACCAGGATAGTTCAAACGCTACGAGGCCGAGACTCGGGAACTTATTAAGAGGAAAGACACCCTTAAACTTCTCAATGAACAGCTGAACGGGAGGCTAAGAGCCTCCGTGCAGATCTGGAGGTTGCTAGGAAGGATCATGTTGACTTGGTCGAGCAGGTAAAAGTTTTCGAAGTGAGTGATGACGAATTTGATTCTCTGACTGATGGTCAAAATACGCAGGTCCAGCAGAAACTCGATCGAATCAATCAGCTCCAGATTGAGATGAATGTGGTTAAAGCTGAGGCCGGCGAATGCAGGGGTAAGATGGATCGTCTGGCCTCGGAAAAAGAGGCAGCTCGGACACAACTAACTTCAGTAGAAAACCAGCTAAGAGCGGCAAAGGGAAAAGCTGAGACCCAAACCAAAAGGGCCGAGGAACTTCAATCCCGGGTTGGTTTGGTTGTCTCAGATCGAGATAATCTAGCGAGGGAGCTTAAAATGGCCAAGTCGGAAGCCGCCGTGACCAAAACCGAACTTATGAAATGGTGGCTCAGTACAAGGCTGACGCCGAGGCGGCTCAAGACCAATCAAAAAATATGGTCGAGCATATGAAGTGGAACTCCCGTAGGTAGGCCCTCGAGGAAGTCCACGTTCGAGGTTTTGACTTATCTGCGGAGATTAAGGATGCCAAGATGTCTGAAGCCGAGGCCAGAAAATTGGCCTATCTCGAAAAGGATGATTCCAAAGGGTTCAGTCAGGTCCGAAGGATAAGAAGACCCCGGAAAACCCAATGACGAGGCAGGACTTAGTCGAGATCAAGTCGCTTGTGTTCGATTTTATCCCTTTTTGTGCTCAATATTGTGTATCAAGGCCTCTCGGCCTCTGAAAAATTTGTATCAAGCCAATCAACCCTTGTAAAAAGGATTTTTAATACACACACACATACACGCACGCACGCGCACACACACACACATTTGAGGCTTGCCTTTCACAGCTTTCAAATTTCTCCTTTAATTTTTATTTGCATTCGCAAAGATTGAAATGCCTTAGCATGAAATAGTTAGGTTGTGTTCGAGGGCTCGAACGAGTCTTGCCTCTAACATAATCTCATTTTGAGGCATCGTAGGGAATCAGTGTTACCGAAAACTTTCTTCACCAAAGTAGCTTAGTTCTATAATTTCAATGCCTTATTATTGTCTTTGTGGCCTTCGGACGTCTCCGAGCCGTTTTTATACAGCCATAGCCTCTATAGTTCGGGCAATGCCAAATAAGCTACGTGTCTTCGGATTTGTTAACCCAAAATAGCCTTAGCCTTTTAATTCGGCCGCTGCCAAATAAGATTTGTGCCCTGAAATTTGTTAACCCGGAATGGCCTTAGCCTTTTAATTTGGGTGCTGCCAAATAAGCTTTGTGCCCTCGAGATCTAATAACTTGGACCGTCTGATTTTGTTTTTTCGGACGGCAGTCCTTGTGTGAGAGGGTGATTATTCGAACTCAGGTTAGGGTGGCCCTTGGGCTCATTACCTTTAGGGGATCGTAAACTGGAATTCCTTAAGAACTTTAAAGCAAAAGTTTTAACAACACGACGTCTGCAAAGAAGAGACTTCTCTTTATTCTTGTGCGTAATAGTAATGTATGTGTACAAGTTTTGAGTCAGGGTTCGAGCATTCTATGTGAGCACGGTTCATTTGACCGTTTGGCCCTTGTGTTGAATCTTACTGATCTTCAACCCTTCAATCCTAAAGTCTCTTTCCATGCTAAAGTGGCCCCCCAGTATTCGGAGTTGATCGAAGATGGGCCTCGAATACTGTTGTCACCGTTTTGTTATCGGCCTTCGAATCTAAGTAAGCACGATTTACTTGTTGCCTCATTAAAAACCTTGCTGTAAAACCCATTTGGAACAAAATCGGTCCAAGGAAAAAAGAGTGCAACGCGTGCTTTTAGACCTAACATCTCGTATGGCCCCTTGTTTGTTACCTGTAAGCGTTAGTTTATAATGTAAATAAAAAATTAAAATAAAATAAAGAGCGGGGTCGTACCTTAGCAGTAATATCGCTTTAAGTGAATAATATTCTAGTTGTTTGGTAGTTGTTTACCGTCCATTTTTCCGAGCTTGTAGGATCCCTTTCCGGTGATTTTGATGATATAATAAGGTCCTTCCCAGTTCGGTCCTAGCTTTCCCTCGTTCGGGCTCCGTGTGTTCGGCGTGACCTTTTCTTAGTATTAAGTCCTCGACGTTGAAGTATCGAAGGTTGGCCCTTCTGTTGTAATACCTCTCGATCCGTTGCTTTTGGGCAGCTAACCGAACAAGGGCGACTTCGCACCTTTCATCTAACAGCTCTAGGTTCGTATTCATGGATTCGTGGTTTGATTCCTTTGTTGCGTATCAGAATCTGATACTTGGCTCCTCGACCTTGACCGGTATCAAAGTTTCGGCGCCATAAACCAGAGAGAATGGGGGGGCCTCGGTGCTGGATTTTGCTGTCGTACGGTACGCCCATAGGACTTTAGATAACATTTCTTTCCATCTCCCTTTGGCATCGGTTAACCTCTTTTTGAGGTTTTGGAGTATGGTTTTGTTGGTAGATTCAGCTTGTCCATTCCCACTAGGATGGTAGGGTGTCAATAGGATCCTTTGATCTTGTGATCTTCGAGGAATTTGGTTACTTTTCTACCGATGAATTATTTCTCGTTATCGCATACGATCTCGGCTGGCATTCCAAATCGGCATATGATATGATCCCAAATGAAATCAATGACTTCTTTTTCTCTAAACTTCTCATATGCCTGAGCTTCTACCCATTTAGAAAAATAATCAGTCATAAATAGTATAAGTTATGCTTTACCTGGTGCCCACGGAAGAGGGCTAACGATGTCCATTCCCCACTTCATGAACGACCATGGTGATAAAACTGAGTGGAGCGTCTCCCCGGGTCGATGGATCATCAGGGCGTGTCTTTGGTATTCATCACATTTTTGAACGAATTCCTTTGCGTCTTTTTCCATATCGACCCAATAATAACCGGCACTGATTATTTTTCGAATCAATGACTCGACGCCTGAATGAATTCCGCAGGTACCCTTATGGATTTCCCTCAAAACGTACTCAGTATCGCCCGATCCCAGACATATCGCAAGTGGGCCATAAAATGTTCTTCTGAACAAGATTCCCTCTTTCGAAAGGTTAAATCGGACTGCCTTTGTACGTAGGGCCCTCGACTCTTTTGGGTTCCAGGCAGTTTACTGGATCTGAGATATTCTACATATTTGTTCCTCCAATCCCAAGTTAGGCTCGTCAAATTGATCTCAGCGTGGCCTTCTTCCACCACTGACCTCATAAGTTGTACGAATTTTCCCGAGTTGAATTCGTCGTCTTCGATCGAGGACCCCAAGTTGGCGAGGGCATCGGCCTCGCTGTTTTGATCCCGAGGTACATTTTTTAAAGTTCATTCTTTGAACTGATTTAATGTCACTTGCAATTTTTCCAAGTACCTTTGCATCCGTTCCTCTCTGATGAACGTTCCATTGACTTGGTTTACCACAAGAAGGGAGTCGCACTTGGCTTCGATCACTTCCGCTCCCAAGCTCTTGGCTAGTTAAGGCCTGCAATCATGGCTTCATATTCAACCTCGTTGTTAGTTAATTTCACAGTCTTAATAGATTGTCTAATTATATTACATGCTGGGGGCTTCAATACGATGCCAAGTCTGGACCCTTTTGCGTTCGAGGCACCGTCTGTGAAGAGGGTCCATATCCCCGAGGAAGTTCCTGAGTCAATTAACAACTCTCTTTCGACCTCGGGTATTAGGGTCCGTGTGAAATCGGCCACGAAATCTGCCAAAATTTGAGATTTAATGGCGGTCCGAGGTCGATACTCAATGTCGTAGCCACTTATTTCTATGGCCCATTTGGCCAATTGGCCTGAGAGCTCGGGCTTATGCATATCATTTCTTAATGAGTAAGTCGTTACAACACATATGGGATGACATTGGAAGTACGGTTTCAGTTTCCTAGAGGCACTTAACAAAGCGAGCGCCAGTTTTTCTAGGTGGGGGAACCTATTTCGTCTTTGCCTAAGGTTCTACTGACATAACAAATTGGAAATTGCGTACCTTGTTCTTCCCGAACTAGGACTCCACTTACCGCTATCTCCGAGACCGCCAAGTATAGGTACAGTTGTTCGTCCGCCTTCGGTGTATGAAGCAATGGCGGGCTCGATAAATACCTTTTGAGTTCCTCCAAAGATTTCTGGCATTCCGGGGTCCATGAAAAGTTGTTCTTCTTTTTCAACAGTGCGAAGAACCGGTAGCTTTTATCGGACGACCTTGAAATAAATCGCCCCAGAGCGGCTACTCGCCCGGTCAACCTTTGCACGGCTTTCACATTATCCACGATCGTGATATCTTCAATGGTTTTGATCTTTTCAGGATTGATCTCGATTCCCCGATTCGATACCATGAATCCAAGGAACTTACCCGACCCCACTCCAAACGCGTATTTTTTAGGTTCAGCTTCATGTTGTACGGCTTCAGTGTACTAAATGTTTCTTGCAAATGTCTTAAATGGTCCTCTGCTCGTAGGGACTTAACTAACATGTCGTCAATGCAAACCTCCATTGACTTCCCTATTTGTTTCTCGAATATTCGGTTTACTAGGCGTTGGTACGTGGCACCAGCATTTTTCAACCCAAACGGCATTACGTTATAACAATATGTGCCATATTTAGTGATGAAGGAAGTTATTTACTGATCACCCGGTCCATCCGTATTTGGTTGTACCCGGAATATGCATCGAGAAAACTAAGGGTCTTGTGGCCGGCCGTAGCATTGATCATGCGGTCGATGTTGGGCAAGGGAAGAGAGTCTTTCGGACACGCTTTATTCAAATCTTTATAATCTACACACATTCTTAATTTATCCCCTTTCTAAGGGACTACTACTATGTTTGCTAACCAATCCGGGTATTTGACCTCCCGAATAGACCTTATTTTTAAAAGTTTAGATACATCATCCTTGATGAAAGCATTATTGATTTTGGACTGGGGCCTCCTTTTTTGTTTAACCGGGTGGAACTTCGGGTCCAGGTTCAGCTTGTGAGTGGTTATCTCCGATGGAATACCTGTTATATCGAGGTGGGACCAAGCGAAACAGTCTTTGTTAGTTATAAGAAATTGAATGAGTTTTATCCTAAGCTTGGGGTTCAGCCCCGTGCCTAGGTATACCTTTCGATCGTGCAAGTCCTCTCGCAATATGATTTGTTCCAGTTACTCGACCGTCGATTTAGTGGATCGAAATTATCAGGGGTGATAAAAGATTTGGGAATCCCATAATCATCGTCCTCGACATACACTTGTTTGTTCATGTCTGCCGAAGACGGTATCGGTGATTGCTATTTCGTCCTGTCTTCGATCATTTGGTCTTGACCTTTCGATGTGGGAACTATAGGTGCTGGAGTCACCTCTTCGATCGCGAACATTTTGCGGCCGGTTGCTCCCCATAGGCCGTTCTAACTCCGTCCAGTGTCATAAATTTCAACGCTTGGTGGAGCGTCGAAGGCACCGCCCTCATGTCGTGGATCCATGGTCTCCCAAATAGAGCATTGTACCTCATGTCCCCTTCGATCACACAGAACAGTGTTTCCTAAATGGTTACGGCGGTATTTACTGGCAATATTATTTCACCCTTAGTGGTTTCACATGCCATGTTGAATCCGTTTAGAACTCGGACTGTAGGAACAACTTGGTCTAGAAGACCGAGTTGCTCCACGACCCTTGATCGAATAATGTTGGCCGAGCTACCTGGATCGATTAACACATGTTTAACTCTAATTTTATGTACGAGTACAGATATTACCAGTGCGTCATTATGGGGCTGTATAATCCCTTCCATTTCCTCGTCGTTGAAAGATAAAGTTCCTTTTGGTGTGTAATCCCGAGTCCGTTTCTCCCTAATGATGGATACTTTGATGCGTTTCAACATCGGCCCCTGAAGGGTATCGACTCCACCGATGATCATGTTGATGACGTGTTGAGGTTTTTCTTGCCCCGTCTGTTTGTCAGAATTCCTGTTCCTGAAATGATTCTTGGCTCGTTCGCTCAAAAATTCTCGAAGATGTCTGTTATTGAATAGCAGGGCTATTTCCTCTCTCAGTTGCCGACAATCTTCCATTCTGTGACCGTGAGTGCCGTGATACTTGCACATTTGGTTAGGATCCCTTTGGGTCGGATTGGATTGTAGAGGTCGAGGCCATTTGGTATCTTTGATGCGACCAATAAATGATAAAATAGTGGCAGCATCGACATTAAAGTTGTACTCTGATAGCCTCGGTGCTTCTTTATGCCTGATGGGCCTTTCGAAGCAGCTTTTCGTCATGAGTCCCCGGCTGCTCTAGCCTCGGTCATTTCTCCTTTCATTTCTTAGGGGGTTCCGTCCGGATCCACTGATTCTTCTGTCCCATGATATGGCTGATATCGATCCCTGTTCGATCTTGGTTCACGATCAATATCCCTTTTGACTCTGTCAGGAGCTCTAACGGGATAGATGGACCCAGAAGGGGCCCCGAGCTGATCATATTCGACTCTTATTTTCGATTGGTACCAGTTATGTATGTCAGCCCATGTAACAGCCACATATTCTATTAAGTTCTGTTTCAGTTGCTGTGAAGCCATCGAGTTTCGAATATTGAGTCCCTGAGTGAAAGCTTGAACAGCCAAATCATCACTGATCGGCAGCAGATCCATTCGTTCCATCTGAAAGTGGGACACGAATTCTCTGAGCATCTCGTTATCCTTTTGTTTGACTTTGAAAAGGTCCGATTTCCTGGTTTCAACCTTGATGGCACCTGCGTGTGCCTTTACAAAAGAATCTGCAAGCATAGCAAATGAGTTAATAGAATTAGGAGGTAAGTTGTGATACTATATCATAGCTCCCTTTGACAGGAGTCTCCCCAATTTTTTTCAATAGAATGGACTCGATCTCATCGTCCTCCAGGTCGTTCACTTTGATAGCACATGTATACGAGGTTACATGTTTGTTTAGGTCGGTCGTTCCATTATACTTGGGTATTTCGGGCATACAGAATTTCTTGGGGATCGGCTTCGAAGCCGCGCTTGGTGGAAATGGTTTTTGCACGAACTTCCTGGAATCCAGGCCTTTTAACACCGAGGGTGCCCCTGGGATTTGGTTTACCCTGGAATTGTAGGTTTTCATCTTTTTGTCGTTTGCCTCGATTTTCTCCCCTGATTCTATCCGTTTTGTCGGCTCCTTGAGCATCTTTATAATTTCGGGGTTTGCCCCCGATCCATATTCATTCGACCTTCCTACGACTGATTCATCCCTGCGAATAATTTTCCGGGAAGGAGCGGGCTCAACCCTGTTCAGTGCATGGATTCGATTTTGTCACTGAGCTATCGCCGTCTGTTGAGCCTACAACATCTCGAAGATTACTCGTAGGCTGACCCTGTTCTCTTCAATGTTTTGGGGGTTTCTAGTTACCGATCGGAATTCTCTATGAACACTATTTGCGGGGTCGGTAGGCGGATCCGCATCAACAGCCACGTGTGAGTTAGCGTCAATCGGATCTACAATCGGGATCTCATTACCGGGCGCTATGTTGTTATTTTCACCTTGGTGCCCAGATTCGTTGTCAACGTGCAAAGGTGCCGATTATAGTCTACAATCAAAGACACTTCAAAGAGCAAGTGTGAAGCAGTGTGTGTGTTATGGAGATTTGTATCAAATAACCACTATTATCCTTAGCCCCACGGTGGGCGCCGAACTGTTTACCCTCAAAATCGAATAACAATTGAATTTATTCGCGGTTTTAAGGATATATTGATTTCTTTAGCGAGTACTGCCTGATTATTCTGTTTCTGACCCCGATTGTAACGTCTCTTGGCCCAAGGACAGTCAACATACAAGGCCAACACTGCTTAACTTTCAACATACAAGGCCAACACCGGTTAACTTGTGTGGTTTGCATTAATTTTTTATCATTAATTTTAATTTCAATTTGATTTCTCATTTTTATATCAAATTAGATCACATATCCTTAAAATCGCAAATAAATTTAATTGTTATCCGATTTTGACGGTAAACTGTATTATAGATGTATAGGCAAGATTGAGCTAGACATATTTTATGACATTAAATTAAATATTAGGTTTTTGAATATAAATCATGCAATAGTAAGGAAAGAAAGGAATGCATAAGATTTTGACGTGGGAGCAGCAGCAAGTAGAGTTTGACTTTATTTACATTAATTAACAATTAGGTCTGCATCTTAATAACCATTTAGTGCGTGGAACCGCACCCTGCTTGAGGGGATATCAGGAATCAGGATGTAGTTTAGCCTAAGGTTTAAATTTGAATATAGTCACAGGGTTTATCTCTATAATTTGTAGTGAGCATGACTTGTAAAGCACGTTTTCCAAACTTTACAAAGAGAAAGGCGAATTAAGTTTCTCTACAAATTTCTGCCAAATATTAATAATTTAGGTATATATGGACACAACTTGTGCTGTCTTTTACATGTCTAGAAAATCATGGCAAATCCTCGAGAAATAATCTTTGAAATATTTGCATGGCTTCCTATTAGATCTTTAATGTGTTTCAAGTGCATCTCAAAATCTTGTAATTTTCTTATTGAATCAAATTCAGTTTTCATGGATATCCATCAATGTCGGTCTATGACTCTTCCCACATTCCTTGTTCGTGAATGGAGCTCTATTTACACTGTAGTGCAAAAAGAAGACGGAAAAACCTTGCTAAGTGAGAAATTTGATAAATTATACACCGGTATTCCTTGTGTAACTTGTGTTAATGGTTTGTTTTGCTTATGGACTGAATTTTCGCAGCCTGTTGTAATTTGTAATCCCAGTACAAGAGAAATAAGATTTCTTCCCCAACTGGAAGATCACAATATTGATTCAAAATGTGTCATGTTTTTATTAGAATTTGACCCGAAAGAGAAGAAGTATAAGCTTTTGATGACGTCAAATACTCTTTTTAGAGAAGGGTCCACGAGAAATTGGAGTCCGGAACCAAAATATGGTTCTTTTGGACTCAAATGATAAAATAAAATAAGTACAAAAAAATATTGACTATCATTTTATATATAACACGGTTCTTCACCACGGCAATATCTTAACGGTACGTTTGTCTGTTAACATATAGCGCGGTGAATAACCGTGCTATACTTGAACTTTCCTACCCCGCCAATAATTCAGTTGCACTTTACTGATCCACCAATAATTCATATGGGTATAACACATGCAGTATGCGCTCTATATATATAGCGCCTAATATGCATGCTATACATGAAATAATTGTACCCCAGACTGGTTTTGTTTCTTATTTAAGGAGTTTCCAAATTTGGTAAAAATTCAGTAAGGTTCCTTCCGGTCTTCCGAGATATTTGTTCGTTAAGATATTTTGCATTTTGTCATAATGTCCGAAGAACGAAAAATTAAGGTTTCATTATATTGGGGGGTTGAAGTTGTGGTGGAGAATAACTCAGTACACTATTGTTGTTCTCCACAGTGTCATGTTAAGTTGCAACTTATAATGGAGTACGATAGATTGGTATCGTTGTTATGTAAAAGAATGAGTGTGAGCAAATGCTCGGTTAATATTACAGTAACCGAAAGATATCCAAATTCTGTTACTCTGCAAGGGGTTGCTTGTTATGCTGAGTTTAACATCGAGGACGATGAAACTCTAACAGATTTTTTGAGGACTCTGGATGAACACCGTGAGCTTCTTGTGATAAAAATATTGGAAATGTACGTCAAGGCTAAAGACGTTCGCAATAATGAGGTTTCGCAAAATAGGGATATCCCTCATTCATCGAGTGAATTTTTGGAGCAGTTTTATCTGAATAGGTTCCGAGTGAAAGAGTTTGGCCAGATCTAAACTTATCTCCACGGGCGAATAAGGAGCGAGGACATAATTTATCCCCAAGTTTACATAATCCACAAACCGAGTAGTAAACTTCAATTTTTCTATGTGTTACGAAGTTTGTTTTTTTGTATTGAGTTTGTATTAAAACTCATATATTCCACAGAGGGGTACCGGCCAGATATGAATTTTACAAGCTATGAATCAACGACAGTTGGAATATGCCTAGTTTTGGTATGTTGGATCATGGTGGTCCATCCATGAGTAATCAGCAACAGGATCATGTGCATCATGGGATATCAACACATTTTGATTTGTAAGTTAAGTGATAGAGTTTTTATGTGAAGTTTGGATGAATTTGAGAAACTCATTATTTTATTGGTTGTGCAGTGAAAATGAGCAACTCAAAGGTCATGTCCTTACTCAATTGCCTGAAGACGACATATTTAATCGGGATTTGGCAGATGCGCAGAGTTAGGAAGATGATAGTGATTATGACAACAATACTGATGAGTCTAGAAATGGCACACCCTTCCCTGAGGAGGGTGATGATGATGAGGACGAAAATGATGAACTTGATTTGACGAGGGAGCATGCTCCACCTCCCGTTAGACCAAGAGTGTACGAGTCCCATGTGCCGTTTCATTCAAGAGTGATTCCCTACCTTAATCAATTCCAAGTATGCCAGATGTGGATGCCCTCACAAGGGATCTTGACAAAATTCGTACAGCAATGTGGGATTAATCTAGAGCAACGGTGCTGTCAAAGGGCATGCTTTTTGCTGATAAAGCGCGCCTAAGCAAGGGGTGAGAATGTACAACATAAAAGAGTGTCGTGAGATCGTGGTTCATGAGTCATCTCCGGAAGTATACAAGGTTATTTATCGTAGATGGTTTCAAGGTTATAATTGGTTGCTGCGTGTGAGAAAGTTGAAAAGAAATATGTGAATTGTGGGGAAATACATTGGCACCCACAATTCTGAAATGGACATATTCAGTAGGAATCATTTTAACTTGAATGTTGACTCGATTTCTCTTGTTTTCATTCCACACATTGAAGCGTCCATAAGGTATAAGATCAGAAAGTATATAACATCTGTCCACCAGGTAAATGGATGTACCATTACCAAAAGAAAGGTATTTTTCGGGCGTAAACGTGCGTTTGACATTGTTTATGATAACTGGGATAAGTCTTTTGCCGCTCTATCCAGTTACATGGCTACATTGCAACACTTTAACCCCGAGACTGTTGTAGAATGGAAGCTTGAGCGGAGTCCAGGAATACCAAAATACATATTCAGATATGTGTTCTAGGCATTTAAACCAGCCATTGATGGTTTTGTTCATTGTCGGCCGGTAATATCCATAGACAGCACTCATGTCTATGGAAAGTATGATATTAAGTTGTTGATCGCCGTTGCAGTAGATGCTAATGGAAGTATATTTCCCCTAGCATTTGCTTTTTGTGCCAATGAAAGCCAAGAGACGTGGATATTATTTTTGAACCACTTGAAGGAGCACGTTGTCAAACAATATTAAGATATTTGTCTAATATCTTATCGGCATGGCGGTATTTTAAGTTATGTACAGAATTTACATGAATGGCAGGAGTCGTATGCCTACCACCGTTGCTGTGTTAGGCACTCGAAGGCCAACTTCCAAAGGGTTTATCTGAACAAGGACTTACATGATTTAATGTGGATGGCTGCAATAAATCACCAAGAGTATAAATTTAGGAGGCGAAATTGATTAGGCAAGAAGGCCTAGAACATTATCGTTGGTTGATGCGACATGAGCTTGACAAGTGGACTTTGCATAAGGATGGTGGTAGAAGATGAGTAATTCTGACTAAAAATGTGTCAGAGTCGTTCAATGGGTTATTGAAATCTGCACGTGGATTGCATGTCACTGCCATGGTGCGGATGTCTTTCAAGCAGATGGTGGAGAGGTCTGTTGAAAGATCTAGAGGTGCATCGTCATTGATGGAAAGGGGTGTTGAATTTATGCCCCAACCAATGAAATGATTTGAGAAATATAGGAAGTAAGCACAGTGGGAATCATTTTTGCAGTATTGCAGCGAGCGAAATATTTTTGAAGTTCGCATTGGTCTGCATCACAACTGTGGGAATAGTACACACACTGTCAATGAAGCCAGAAGATTATGCTCATGTGAAAAATGGTCAATTTATCATTTTCCATGCTCGCATGCCATGAAGTGCTTTTAACATACAGGTTTCGCGGCAACGAGGTATATTAATAAAGAATATAGTGTTGTTGCATGCTTAAAGACCTATAGTAGACAGTTGCAGCCAGTGGGTGCTGAGCATTATTGGTCACCAGAACCATTTAAAATGGAGAGTAACAAGGATTATGTGCGTCAATAGAAAGTGCAAAAAAAAATGTGGATACGGAACCAAATGGATGTTGGTGACACCATTTATGCGCGTAAATGTGGCATATGTTCCCAAACAGGATACGACCGCCATAAATGTCCTTCAGCTGGTTTCAGAAGCAGTGATAATTCAGCTCCAGGTGGCAGTTCATCCAATGTGCCCCATCATCAAGGATAAACGTAGTATTTTTTTTGCAGTATTTTGGTTGTACTAAATGTTTATAAATTTTCAGTTTGCAAAATTTATGAAATAAAATTATATTTTCAATGGGGTTAAATCTAATTGATATTTAGCATTAATGATTCAATACAATAATTTAACATACACCCCAAGAAATAAATAGCAGTTTTCATTCGCCATTATCGTCACTCGACAACTATAGGAAAAATAGGATAATCATTGTCTCTATGCAATTTTTTTTTCTAATAAATCCCAATACTGATCCTCCGTTCTTTCCAAGTATTTAAGATCATCCATTGCATGATGAACGACTAGTGCCTTTTCCATCTCTAGAATCTCCTTCAACAAATGCCGAATCACTTCTGGTTCATCTTTGTGTTTGTTTGTTTGGAAGGTTGCAGAAAGTGTTTGTGGTAAAATAAGCCCATGCCAGTGACATATATAGTACTTCATAATCACATCGTTTTGAGTAAAGGGGAACCCATTGTAGTTTTTCGCCCCATATTCGCATACCTTCAGGCTTTGTAAAATGCTTTTTACCCTCAATAATGTGCCCTACAACTTTGAGATCAATGTGTACATTAATTGGCTTATTTTTCAAGGAACGGAGAACACCATGCCACTTGTCTTCAACCAAATCTGTATAGCAACCTAGCATTTTTTTTCAAGGTAGGGATCGATTGTGTTATGACGTGTTCCATGTGGATCTTTTGAACTACCTTCACCTTTTTGCCTCTTCTTAAACTACTTATTAAATGTTAGTTGCATTTATGACATGGATGCTGTAATGGTTTTTCAAATAGTTTTTGAATACTGATCTCTTCATTCAACTTAAGAAAACTAAACTACACGAACTTGTATATTAAAAATAGCGCCTCATCAATATATGCTATGTATATTGTCATGTTGACCTGAAAAAGTTGTCGAGCTAAAAAAGTTGTCGGCCTAAAAAAGCTGGATCCACTTGTACCCTAAAGAATCATTATCACGCGCAACATAGCGTCACACCAATATGCGCTATGTGTATTGTCATGTCGATCTGAAAAAACTGTCGACCTGAAAAAGCTGTCAGCCTGAAAAGCTAGACCCACTTGTACCCTAAAGAATCATTACCACGTGAAACATATTGCCTCACCAATATGCACTATGTGTATTGTGATGTCGACTTGAAAAAGCCGTCGGCCTGAAAAAGTTGACCCACTTGTACCCTAAAGAATTATTATCACGCGCAATATAGCGCCTCACCAATATGCGCTATGTGTATTGTCATATCGATCTGAAAAAGTTGTCGACCTGAAACAGCTGTCGACCCAAAAAAACTGGACCCACGTGTACCGTAAAGAATCATTATCACGCGAAACATAGCGCCTCACCAATATACGTTATGTAATCTAAAATCACTCTTAGCTGCCTATAAAAACCTCACGTAGTTTAGTTATTAGTTGCGTAGTAACGAAAGGAATAGAAAAACTGTCCATTATTTTTCATTTTCGAGCATTACGACATAATTGGACGCAATGACGTACCAAGGTGTTACTGTGACAAACGTGCGATTTTGAAGCCATGTTGGTCAAATTGCAATCTAGGCCGCAGACGTTGGATGTGTAAACAAGTTGTAAGTTATTTTTATATACATGAGTTTACCAAAAAGTAAATCGAAATATCTCGATTTAAAGTTTTTTGAAATCTTAAAATTTGATTATTTGGGGGCCGAACGAGCAACCGATGAAATCCACTACACGACAACGCCTTGAATCTGATGTTAGCTTGCTACAATACGGAGAAAATACATTTTTTGTGGGACGGGTGGGCTCCGATGG
>MCJB01016991.1:40189-70714 GCA_002018475.1 Nicotiana obtusifolia
TTTTTTATCTATTTGTATCTTTTGAGTTAAAAAATATCACAATTAAGTTTTTGACTCCAAAAAATTGGGTATTCACTTTAGGCATAGACAAATCATGGAGAGAGATTAAAACTACCACCGATATCTGTCCATACATAGATAACGAAATTTGTATCGATGGAGTTATCTATAGTTGAATTATAATATTTTTCTTTTCGGGTCGCATATAATTGCCGTCGATGTTAAAGCTGAGTATTTCAGAATTATACCATTATGGATTAGTCCTTTTTATGATCCCAAGACGAGGAATTATATGCTGACAGAAGTGAAGGGTAAATTAGCAGTCATAGATTTTGGGGAGGAGTTTGGTGGTGATATGGATTTGTGGATTATAGGATTGACTCAAGGAGGAGGATGGAAGAGGCATATTATTGCCTTTTCCTTACAATGGAAAGAGAGACAATTTAAAAAGCCAACTTCTTGTTTTCGCACGCATCATGAAGGAGAGATTGTGTTTCCTGTTAGTACGAATAAAACTCGTAAATTCTCTTATTTCTGCTATGATATCACAAGGAAGAGTTGGAAAGAATTCAAATCGCAATGACTCCTGCAAAAGGTTCCATACGTCGCATTTATATTTATGCAGAAAGCCTCTTTTCATTGTCCAAAATTTTAAAATCTCATCGCCATCTTTAACCGTCAAAGTATTTGAAAAAGTTGTTGTCAAGTAATCAGGATATCACGGATTTAAATCGTGAAAACAATCTCCTGCAAAAATATAGAGTAAGGTTGCGTACAATACACTCTTATGGTCCAGGTAGTTTTCTAAACTCCGTACATAACGAAAATTTAGTGTACCGGCTGCCTTTATTATGCTGTTTGGTTCTTCTTTTTCCCTTTGTTTCTTATTGTATGGTAGTCTTTTTAAAAGGGTTGTGTCCTGTCCCTTGCTCAGTTTCCAAAGAAAAAACATGATGTATGGTAGCCAATACTTTAATTCAGTTTTATTCTGCTCTTTTAATAAGTTGTATGGATTCTTCTCTATTAATCTCTTGAATAATATTCAAGCATGCTTACACCATTATTTACGCTCTGTCTTTTTCTTAGACTTCATATATTTTTCTATCTTTTTTTCTGCATAGATTTTATTATAGCATATACCTCAGTATCTATCGACTGGATTATTACTTCAAATAGTAGAATTTATGTTTCTATGATGGGAGCATATACTTCTGAATTAGGAACTGCCTGTAGGAGCCTTTATCTAATAATATCATCTGCATTGTTATACAAAATGATTATATGTACCTATGTACAAGGTATACTACTCAATAGACCTTAGTGAATCTACAAGGTAAATTGGTGAGTGACTTTCATGTATTATCTTCATGTTTTTTTGAACAAATAATATCATTCATTTTTGCTCAAAAGGAAGATGTATTCAAGCCACAACAAGGGCAACAGCTAGCAGCGTTAATCTGCTTGAAGAATTTAATTCTCAACCAACTAACTTAATATAATTAATGTTCAAAACATTGTGAAGGGAGGGTGTGGAGATCGAGAATTAGGATAGAAGGTTAAGTAGTTGAGTGTGTTCCTTGGCCTTACAAGTAGTATTAGTGTTCGTCTTGTATTTTCTTAGTCATGGTTTTCTATTATTTGTTATTTTTTTTGCTTCGGGTTTCTTATTGGAGTGTTAGTGCTATTATTTGTTGCTATAACTTCTTTTCATCTTTTGTTGAGCCAAGGGTCTTCCGAAAATAGCGTCACTATCTCTTTAAAGTAAAGGTAAAATTTGCATATATACTAGGTCCTGTTGTTATTGTTATTGTTATTAAGTTATACTTATAGGAGCGGCATAATATAATATTCAAAATCGTCCTCGGAACCTTTTGAATTACGATATACTAAAGTACGTAGGAAGTCATTACATCTAACCCAAAACACTAATGTACATACAAAACAGATAGTCACATAATTGACTTTTTGAGTGGCCTTTTGAAATAATAAATTATCAATAAGTTAATAACTGCCTTTACTCTCTCGCTCAATGACTTCCTTTAATTGATAAACACGCCAATGGCAGCTGCAAATTATTTACCATAAATAAAGAGCTTGCACATAAACAAAAAGTAAAATAAAACAAAATGCTCATTTTCAGAGCCTTTTGCCATAAACCTTTTACTTGGAAGACTTGAGAACTCGGACTATTGGTTGCTTTGATTTGCAGGATATTCACATGTCTGGGTACGATGTAAGGCATTAAGCTGTCATTGTTAGGCAAATTGGTATCTTTCAAAAATTAGAACAAAAATTAAATGGAGTTTTTCAAACTTTAGTGATCAATTAACGCATCCAAAAGTATAAATTATGGAACGAAAATGTTATTGTAGGTTGAGTAAAATACGAATAGTTACACGTGCTTCACACGGTGACTTGTCTACTAACAAGGGTGAACCAAATTAAATCTGAATTTCAGTTATATAGATGGAGGAATTATTTTGTATTTAGGGAGTTTTGTGAAGATGCTAGCACTTCCAATTGTCGTTAAAGTTTTTACATTACACATTTGCAGTAAGAATATTATACTAGCAGCCTGATTATAAAGCGTTAAAACCCAAGCATGCAACTAATTTGCACTTATGAAAGGGTAAAAATTTACCCACACCGAATGTTTACACCAAGTTTAATTAAGTTAATTATAAGATAATATTAAGGTCTAGTAGGAGTATTATATTCAATAAATAAAAATTTAAAAAAAAGAACAAAGAATCATAACATAACTAATTACAAGGTTCTAGGGTTTCATCTTTATCTTATTTCCTGTAATCTTCTTGGAAAAGTTGGTTTATCAAATGTAAGGTTGCAATATTACTACACCAACCACCTACAACCAATAAAATTGTGATGATCCTGCTCAGTGAACTAATTGAGAGTCTTTTTGGTGGAATAAAGCTTCGCTTTTTGCAACTTTTGTATTTGTATGTATTGTGTTTCGATGGTTGGACAACACTTAGTTTGAGCAGAATAGGAGAACTAATATTATTTTTCACAATTAACTTACCAGTAAAAATCATGTGACCAACAATGCAATTATTGGAAAATCATGGCAACAAGAACTAATAGATGATTTTATTATAAAAATGTGAATTTGTAAATGGCAAGGACGAAATAATTTTCTTGGCTTTTTATCACTCCACAAGTATTATTGGAGTATCTTGGCAACAAGAATTGATTAAAAAGTATCACCATTTTCAATCGATTTATTAAGGATAATTTATATTATTATATTTAAGATCATGTGGCAAAACAAATGATAGCTAACTATGGTTAAGTACTAATAATTATAGTTAAATAAAGTAAAAATTGTCATTTATTTATTTGTCTGGTGCAAACACCCGGTGCTGTGTAAGTTTTTACCTATGAAAGTCTTGATAAACAGTACCACATACAATACATTAACAAAAATTTTACAAAAATACTTATCAATATACACTCATAATGAAGAATATGTATAAAAGTGTTGCAGTGTACACTTGATAAATCCTCGAGGATATATCATATAAGTATAAATCCCGTCTATCTTAGGAGTAAATTAAACCACAAAATTAAATGTGGTTTTTTATTGGTAAAATGAATTTATATGAATTGACAACCTTATTCATCTTTCTTAGGCATAATCACACATGCCATAGAAACAATATCCACCGGGCATGCACCTACTATTGCAGTATCCACAGTGCCTTTTGTCAAAAGACAAATTCACGCATTCTCCTCTGCAACAAGTTTCTGTGAAACGGCATTTTTTCTTGCAGGAACCACAATGGTGATCATCATAACCTAAATCCATGCACTTGTTGTTGCAGCACGTCGAGTTTCGCCCTTCCAGCACGTTGCAGATTTCATTATCTTTATGGCAGTGATCGGCTGCCCTAGGGTTCCTTTCTTTCTCTGCAAGAAAACGACTCGTTCTCCTATTCAATTGAGGTAGTCCAGCAGGAGTTGCCAAAAGTTGCTTCTCGTTCTCATGAAATCCTGCATTTTTCGGGTTGGTAGATTTGTCCATACGTTGCATGGTGAGCAAAGAGATAGTGAGAGCCATTGTAATGGCAATAACAACCATTAATTTGAAAAACTTCATCTTTTTCGAACGTGAAAATGATCGATAATAATGCTACTCGAAATCTTGGTTTAAAGAATCGATAATAATGGTATGTGAAATCTTCGTTTTCGCTTTTGACTCGAAGAAGGATAGGAGAAGGAGGAGAAGAGATTGTTTTGTTTTGTGAAGGATATAAGATTGGGAGAGATAGAGGTGTTTATATACCTTATAGGGTGGAAGAATGGGGAAGTTGACTTTTGAAAGTGATGGTGGAGTGTGATAAAGAAGCAAGAGCGTAACATATTGACTTATGAAAGAAATGAATTAATAAGTAATTATTGCATATCGTTGCTTGTAAAATGGTCGCTTGAGCTGATTATTCTGAAAATATATTAGGGTTTGCATGTTTAAGATAGTAACTTCAAGTCAAAATATATAGGGTTAATTAGGCGTTAATAATATTTTCTTTAATTATACATCACCACATCTGCATGCACTTGAGGTTTCCTTGAAATGGCTATAAAGTGATTTAAAGGGAATTTAACTCGTTTCGTATATATGATTGTGGAGTACAAGTTAGTTTTTTCCTTTTTTGACAATTCAATGGGCAGTAAAGTAAAGGAAAATTAGTATTGTGTCTTGGCTATTGTATGAAGCAAGACAATACTATTATATTGATACATTATTTGGTTACTAATATTTGATTTTTGGACCTTTTTGAACATAGAAACTAGAAGGGTCCTAACATCTCAAAGTTACAAATGGTAGAAAAAAATGAAATGAAAAATATGGAATTGTATCCCTCAAAGTATATATATTTCTTGGAACTTGACTCGAGCTAAGTAGCTTCGACATTTGAGTTTTGTCCCAAAGTCCTAGACCACATTAAAGTTTGTTTCGACTTTAAAAGAACGTACATTCAAACTATAAATGTGTGTAATTAAATATTTCGTTTTCAATAAAAATTCTGATGTTATACAAACAACTGGTTCCATGACAACTTAATTGAATTAATTATTGTCGGTGATATGAATGTTCATGGTTATATGAATATCAATTTTGACTTTATAAATACTATGCAAAAGAAAATTTTACTTGTAATAATTTGAATGTCATGTTTTCTTTTCCTTTTAAATTTTGTTACTGTAACACTATCCAAATCGATAAAAGTTTCAACAGACGCTAAATATAGAATTAATTTTTTTTATCTTATCTTGAGTACATAAAAAAAATTATACTTCTATTACAGACTTAAACCCTTGTGATTGACTTTTTATTTACTTCTCTATTTATAAATAATTGGATATACAATTAAAAAAATATTATTAATTTTAATATTATTAATTATTAAAAGTGAATATTATTGAATACTTGTTAAGTCAAAAAAAAAAAAGAAGAAGCAAGACACCTAATATTTGCGCCTAAAGCCCATATAATGATCTGTTGAAAGACCAAAAAAAAAAAAAAAAAAGAAGAAAAAGGAAAAGACTTAAAGCCTTAGGAGGAACGAGAGACAAGGGCTGGAAACAATTGCAAAGAGTTCAACATAACAAAAAAAAAACAGATTTTTCAAGGAGCAAGAAACATAGGCAGTGTTGCTTCTCCCATCGAAGCAGTCACGCAGGACCTTCTTTGGACCATGACTAAGATAATTCTTTTTATGGTTATACACTAGAATCTAACACCCTAATGGGGTGAATTCATAGGAAAGTTATACAAAACCTCAAGAACACCCATCAAGTACGAGTATGTACAAAGAAAACCGATAAACCACACCAAACCGATAATCCGAGTTAAACCGGGAAAAAATCCGATGTAGTTTGGTTTGGTATTGGAAAATAAAACCCGAATATAATTGGTTTGGTTTGGTTTGGTTTTAACTAAAAAAGGTCAAATCGAACCCAAACCAACCCGATAGTACATTTATATAATTTTTAAAAATATTTTATACATATAAATATTTATTGTAATGTAATTTATAAATATTTCTTAAACTTTTTTACAGTTTTATCTTTTAACGTATTATTTCAAGTTTAGACTTAACATTCTTGAATGGTAAAGAAATTTTATAGCCATAAATGTAGTAATTCAAACAAAGTTCAAATCAATACTAATGCTAACAAAAGAAATTCAATTCAATACTAGGAAATGATGATAGTGTTGGATAATTATTTTAATTTTACATTGGTTTATAATGAAAATGCATAACTTAGTTTATCTTTTTCTTTAGCGCTTAGTTATGTAATTAATATTAGTACTTATCAGCTATATGTTAATTTTATTATGGTTTATTAATTAGCAATATTGGTTTTGTGTAATTTTATTATTTTATTTTTGTTATTGAATATTTTAGTATAATGCTATGACTTATTTCATATTATTGTGTTAGTTTCTTAGAAAACATATTATATAGTTGTATTTTACTAGGACTTAAGAAATATTTGGAGCACGAGTTACATAATTAATGCTATGAAGACTTTACCGGGAAAAAAAAATCCGAAAATCCAAAAAATCCGAGAAAAACTTATATTGAAAAACCCGCCTTTGTGGTTTTATTTCATGCTTATGCTATATATAAATTCAAGAATATTATTATGAATATTGATAGGTCACTTTCAAACAACATTTAGATTTGAAAAGTCACAAGAAGAAGTTTTAGAAAGAAATTTTTTTTGGGAGTATCCTCTATTTGAGAAGGAGTCGTCGTCCAGGGCGAGGGTTCTGACCAAGGCGTTGACTTCCTGAAACTACTTGTGTCAAAGTAGGGAGCATACGAGCCGAGGGTCTCATTGCTGAGAATTTGCCTAGCCAGACTAAGTTATAATATATGAGCCCTGAGAACCATGAGCGAGTGGCACCTTGTGGATTGGGCCTATTCGATCAGGTTGGAATCGAACCCGTACCGATCACACGGTGACTAAGACAAAAGTAAGTCAGGATAGTCAGAACTCCCGAAGTATGAAGTAAAGTATTTTTTTAAGAAAGAAAAAGAAAAGAGTTTCTTTTAGAATATTCATAAACTATTGTTATGCAATTATTTTAGAATTGTTCTTAAAGACTTTATGTATTTCATGCATTTAGAATCTTTGCTTGTAATGTATATTTTATTAAGGTTTCTTCCCCTGTCGTTGAGACTCACTGAGTACAATGGATGGTACTGACGTGCTCTTTCGGGAACCTGCATTGGTCTGCGGTAAAACGTAGGAATCGGTTTGCAGGCGAGCAGGCTACAAGTTAGGATTTCCCTCACTTTCAGTGCTATTGGTGAGCTCCTTTTTTGTTCGTGGAGTATTTCTTTGAATCATCATTATTTAGCTATTTCTTTGTTTACTTGGAGAACTGACCAGGAAATCTCATGTCCTGAGCAGTGTGATATTTAGCTTAAAGTATATCAATTTATATGTATATCGCCTCATGTTTTACTTGTGTTTCGTGGATTTAGAATGGAAAATGTATTGATTTATATTATTTTGGGGTGTTTTTATGTGTAGGAATCATCCAGAAGTAATTGGGGGCGAAAGGTGCGAGATTAGAGTCGAAACGGAGGAAAACAGGAAAAGTTAGAATTTCAGCGCCACAGGCAGCGCTCCACACCACCTGTGGAGCCATAGGCAGAAACTTCAATAAACCAGCGCCAGCGCCCCACATTGCCCTCGACGCTAGTGACGGGAAAGTTATCCAAGTTTGCCGGGGACAAGGTTATTTCGGCCTTAGACCTACTCAATCACGTATAAAGCAAGACTAAGCTTATTTTCGGGGAGGAGACGCCACTTTGAAGAGAGAATACACACGAGAAACATTCGGGAGCGAGGAGATTTCAGTTTTCTTCATCTTTTCTTAGTATTTTCAATTATCCAACACTTATAAATTTGTTTGATACTATCATTAGTGGCTAAAACCCATAGTTCTGGGATTGTGATTTAGCCATGAATATTGTTGTTTTTTCCTGAATTCGAAAGAGAGTACTTGGGTTCTCCAAACGTTGATTTAACCTTGATTACAATTCACTAATATATGGTTGTATCTTCAATTCTGTGATTAATTGCTTAATTGTCTGGCCAGCAGTTAGGTTCTATTTACTATCTATGCTATGCACGGGAAAGCCATGTTTAGATTAGAGAAGAATTGAAGAAAGCACGATCTTAATTCTGAGGGGGGCAGATTTGTGGTTAGGATAGGAATATACCTAGTCACCGTGCTTAATTAAATATCATAATCTTAATGCGTTCTTAATAGATTGATTTCATAGGAATATAGGCGTTAATCAATTTTGAATAGGCGAGTAGTAATTTGGGAGAAGGCTACGAGAGCAATTGTTCGATTAATTAGCAACCATGAGTGAATTGTATGAAAGGGAGAGTTAACTTGAACACAATAGGATTGGTGAATTGATCGCAACCTTGGAATATTTATCTCTACTGAATACACACCAATCATTTTGCTGCTTGATAATTTAGTTACTAGTTAGAAATTTTGTTTAGTATAATCATACTCTTGAACTCGAATTGGCTCGACGGAATAACAATCTTGGTGAATTTAGTGGGTAGTTAATACAAGTCTCTATGGGTTCGACACTCAACTTATCATTTTATTACTTGTACGACCACGTATACTTGCGTGTGCGTTTAGGAGCAACAAGTTTTTTACACCGTTGTCGTGGACTTGAATATTGATTACGTTCTAGTGTTTGCTTTAATTGTTTATTTCGTCAAGTCTAACGTTACGTGATTGTTGCTCTGCTCTTAGGAACCTTGATTGATTGCAAAGGGTCAGAAGCCAGGACAGACTTCAAGGCTTTGACCCCGAACCTGAGAGAATATTTCATAGGAGTTTGAGGGAAGCAAGGGACACAAATAATCTTCAGGCACTTGTTCCTGTGAACATGGCAGAGGAGCAACATATGGCTGTTCAGCAGGTGGCGATGCCCAGCATTGCTAATGTCATCTCCAGCATTGTGAAGACCAGAATCACTGGGCACTTTGAGCTGAAACAGAGCATGATCCAACTACTTCATGCGAATGGGAAATTTATAGGTCTTCCAAATGAGGATCCACAACAGCATATCCTAAATTTCTTGGAGATTAGTGATACTTACATCACTATCGAGGTCACTCCAGACTATGTGAGTCTCACACTTTTCCCGTTCTCTTTGTTGGGCGAATCAAAGCGATGGCTGAGAAATTTTTGGCAAGGTTCTTCCCTTCAGGAAAAACTGCAAAGATCAGAAGTGAGATAGTCACCTTCAAACAGAAAGTGGTGGAGTCTTTATACTCAGCTTGGGAGAGGTTCAAGGGGCTGCACAGATACTGTCCTCATCATAATCAGACAAACGAAGTGTTAGCTCACACTTTCATTGAAGGGCTACATCCTAAGATAAAGATTGTGGTAGATGTTGCAGCTCGAGGTTAAGTGTTAGAGAAAAGCTTTAATGAGATATATGTGTTATTGAACAAATTCTCCAAAAGCAATTCTGATTGGCAAGGAGAGATGGATAGACACACAGTGCAAAAATCTATAGGGGTTCTCGAGTTAGATATTGTCTCGGCATTATTAACTCAGATTTCCAAATTGACCAACCAAGTCAATTAGATTACCTTGGTTATTAACAAGCAACAAGCCCAGCAAGTGCAGCAGGTTCAATATTTTTGTGAAGTATGTGGAGAGGGTCATACGAGCGACTTTGCGCAGTTAATCCTGAGTCTATCTGTTTTGTGGGTAATGCAAATAGGGGCCACAAACCAGTATGGGGAACACTTACAATCCCAACTGGAGGAACCACCCAAACTTCTCTTGGGGTGGAAACCAAGATGCTCAAAATAAATATCGGCCACAAGCACTTCAACAACAATATAGACCACCTCAGACTAAACAATATGCAAACTCGACAAGTCACCTTGAGGAAATGATGAAGAAATTGATAGCTGACCAGCAGGCCCAAACAGCAGAGATGATGAGGAAAGTGATGGCTGACCAGCAGGCCCAAGCCGCAGCAATAAGAAATTTGGAGCACCAATTGGGACAACTTGCCAGTGCCCAAAATACTCGACCAGTTGGAGCTCTTCCAAATGACACTGAGGCTAATCCTAATGCATCTATTAATGCTGTGTCATTGAGGAATGAGAGACAGTTAGAAGAAGTCCAGTCGAAAAATAGAAAATAAGTGACCTTTAATGAAAAGTCGACCACTATACAGTCAGAATCAGAATAATCAAAGGAGTCATAGAAGCCAGCTGTAGAGGCGGTGGCTAAGCAACCCCTTATTATTAGTTGCGAGACCACCCCCTCCATTCACTCAAAGATTGCAGAAAGTGAAGGATAATGCCGCATATAAAAAGTTACTTGGTATTTTGAAGCAGGTGCAAGTCAATATTCCACTGGAAGACATCCTGCAAGAAGTGCCCAAATATGCAAAATACATCAAGGACATAGTGGCAAATAAAAGGAGGTTGACCGAATTCGAGACTATGGCACTCACTGAGGAATGTAGCTCAAGAACAAAAGCAAGCTACCTCAAAAATTGAAGAATCCGAGTAGTTTCACTATCCAAATCTCGATTGGTAAGCGTGCAGTCGGGCGAGCTTTGTGTGATCTTGGAGCGAGCATCAATTTGATGTCGCTATCTGTGTTCAGACAGTTGGGTTTGGGTGAGCCGCGCCCAATAACGGTAATCTTATAGTTGGCTGATCACTACCTTGCTCATCCTGAAGGAGTGATTGAAGATGTATTAGTTCAAGTGGGTTCTTTCATATTCCCTGCTTATTTCATTATCTTGGACTACGAGGCTGATCAAGAAGTCCCATTTATTTTAAGGCATCCATTTTTAGCCATGGGCCGAGCTATTATTGATGTATGTGAAGAAAAGATAACGATGAGAGTAGGTGATTGAGTGGAGGTATTTAATGTGTATAAAGCACTCAGATTGCCAGCTCACTATGAAGAGCTATCAATGATTTCTATAGTGGAAAGCGATGCAACGTCATTGGTACTTTATATGAGCCCCATAGATACTCTTGAACGAGCTTTGATTCGGGATGAAGAAGACAGTGAAGATGAAATGATGGGCGAAATTGAGCAAGTACTTGACATGTCGTACAATTATGTCCATGGGTTTGGGAGATTTGAGGAGTTGGACAGGCCTGTCACTCTGACCCCTCCTAAGCCATCTGTTGAAGAAACCTCAAAGCTAAAACTAAAGCCCGTTTCAGCGCATCTGCGCTATGCTTATTTGGGGAACTCTAAGACATTGCTAGTAATAATCTCATCCAGATTAACTATTTACAAGAAAAATTGCTCAGAGTACTTCGCGAGCATAAAAAGGTTATAAGGTGGACAATTACTAACATCAAGGGAATCAGTCCATCGTTTTGCATGCATAAAATCTTTTTGGAAGATGGACATCGCCCTAGTGTTGAGCAGCAAAGGAGATTAAATCCCATCATGAAAGAAGTCGTGAAGAAGGAAGTAATTAAGTGGCTCAATGCAGGCATCATCTTTCCTATCTCTGATAGCAACTGGGTAAGCCCTGTGCAATGTGTACCTAAAAAATGAGGGATGATTGTGGTTGAGAATGAGAAAAAGGAGCTAATTCCTACTCGCACTGTGACGAGGTGGATAGTTTGCATTGATTACAGAAGGCTCAACAAAGCAACCTGCAAGGACCACTTCCCACTTCTATTCATTGACCAAATGCTTGACAGATTGGCGGGGCATGAATATTATTGCTTCCTTGATGGTTATTTGGGGTACAACCAGATTGTCATATGCCCAGAAGATCAGGAGAAGACCACTTTTACTTGTCCTTATGGCACTTTCCCTTCAAGTGAATGCCATTTGGTCTTTGTAATGCACCAGCCACTTTCTAGAGGTGCATGATGGCTATTTTCACCAATATGGTGAAAAAATTTGTGGAAGTTTTTATGGATGATTTTTCAGTCTTTGGGTCTTCTTATGATGATCTTTTGAAATTTGAGAAAGGTATTAGCCCTTTGTGAAGAAACAAATCTAGTGTTGAATTGGGAAAAATGTCATTTTATGGTGCAGGAAGGCATCGTGTTTGGCCACAGAGTGTCTAGAAGCAGCATTGAAGTTGATAAGGCGAAGGTGGAGGTGGTTGAAAACTTAGCTCCACCCATTTTAATGAAGGGTGTCCGGAGTTTCTTGGGACACGGGGGGTTCTATCGGCGCTTTATTAAGGATTTTTCTAAAATTGCTACTCCTTTGTGCAGGTTGCTTGAACAGGATTTGCTTTTTATGACACCTGCCTGAAGGCATTTGAAGAGCTCAAAAAGAAGTTAGTAACTGCCCCCATTATTGCGGCACCATTTTGGTCCTTACCATTTGAACTTTATGTGTGATGCAAGTGAGCATGCTATTGGGGCAGTGCTAGGCAAGAGGAAGGATAAGATGTTTTATTCCATCTACTACGCGAGTAAGACTGTTGATGATGCTTAACTGAATTACACCACCACTGAAAAGGAGTTATTGGCCGTTGTGTGGGCTTTGAGAAATTTAGGGCATACTTGGTGGGAACAAAAGTCATAGTCCATATCGATCATGCAGCAATCGGGTATCTACTTACAAAAAAAAAAAAAAAAAATCCTAGGCTAGATTGATGCGTTGGGTTTTGTTGTTGCAGGAATTTAATGTAGAAATACGAGATCGAAAGGGCACAAAGAACCAAGTAGCTGACCATCTATCAAGGCTGGAAAATCACGACCACGTGGAGGAGGGTGGACAAATTAAAGAAGCATTTCCTGACGTGCAATTTTTTGCTATCACCCAAGACCCTGCCCCATGGTACGCGGACTATGTGAATTATCTTGTGAGCGGAGTATTTCCTCCTGAAATTGAATCTGAAGCTAGAAAGAGGTTTATACATGATGTGAACTTCTACTATTGGGATGAGCCTTATTTGTACAAGAAGTGTGCTGATCAGTTGATGAGGAGATGCATTCCAGAAAAAGAGGTAAAATTAGTGTTGTATGATTGTCTTGCATCACCTTATGGGGCCCATCACGGAGGCGATAGAACAACTGCAAAGGTATTACAATCTGGTTTCTTTTGGCCAACATTATTCAAGGATGCCCATGCATTTGTTAAGAAGTGTGACCAGTGTCAGAGAATAGAAACACAAAGAGGCATGAGATGCCTTTGAATAACCACCTGGAGGTCGATATTTTTGATGTGTGGGGGATAGATTTTATGGGACTATTCCCATTGTCCAGAGGAAACAAATACATTTTGCTAGCAATTGACTATATGTCAAAATGGGTAGAGGCGATCGCATTACCAACAAATGATGCTATGGTGGTAGCTGTGTCTGTGAAAAAGAACATATTTTCGAGGTTTGGGACTCCACGCGCTTTGATTAGTGATGAAGGGACACATTTTTGCAATCGGTTGTTGAATAACCTTCTAGCTAAATATGGAGTCAGCCATAGAGTTGCTACGACATATCATCCTCAAACAAGTGGACAAGGTGAGGTGTCTAATAGAGAAATAAAGCAAATCTTAGAGAAGACAGTGAGTATGAATAAGAAGGATTGGGCTGCAAATTTAGATGATGCTTTGTGGGCATATAGAACTACATACAAAACGCCAATTGGGGCGTCGCCGTATAAGCTTGTTTATGGGAAGGCATGTCACTTGCCTGTTGAACTTGAACACAAAGTGTACTGAGCCATTAAAAAGTTGAATATGGACCTTGAAGCCGTGGGTGAGAAGAGACTCTTGCAGGTGAATGAGTTAGGTGAGTTCAGGCTGCACTCCTATGAAAATGCTAAGCTATACAAAGAGAAAACAAAAAGATGGCATGACAAGCGTATCAAGCCACGTCACTTCGAGTCAGGCCAACAGGTATTATTGTTCAATTCTTGGCTCAAAGCTGGTTCCTGGGAAATTAAAATCGAGATGGTCAGGCTCGTTTGAGGTGGTGAGAGTCACGTCTTATGGTGCAATTGAGCTGTGCGCGTTAAATGGTGAAAGAAAATTTTAGTGAATGGACATAGAGTCAAGCACTATTGGGGAGGAATAATTGATCGTGAGAAGACCAAAGTTGTACTCGCTGATGAGTAAGAGAGTCCCTGCGTCGTGCCGCAATGGTAAATCAGGCGTTTGTTAAGAGGCAACCCAATTTTTATTGCTTTCATAGCTTAGTTTTTTAATTTTTTAGTTAGAGTTGACTAGAGTTTGCATTTTCTTTGTAGACATAGAATTTATACATAGAATGGTGTGGGTCATGTAAATTAGATGTATAAAAGGCTAGGGGATCGGGATGTTAAAAAAATAAAAATAAAAAATAATAATATAATAAAATCACGAAATTCAGCGCCCAGGTCAGCGCCCCAAGCTGCCTGGGGCGCCCAATACAATAGGTCGAAACCGCCAGCGCTAAGCATAGCGGGGAGCGTTGGGCTGGGGGGTGCAGGTTAGTAATATTTTTTAAAATTTTCTTTTTGTTTTTGTTTTTGGTTATTAATTTAATACCCATACCCATTAACCCAACCCATATACCCATCTATAGTAACATTGTAACCTACCTTATAACCCATACCCATACCCACCTTAAATTAAAACACAACTCCAAAACCTTAACTCTATTTCTCTCTCTCTCACCTCACCGTAATTCTCTCCATCTCTCAAGCTTCTGCCGCGACCCTTCCTCTCTCTCTCTCTCTCTCTCTCAAATTTCTCAAGATCTTCTCTTGCTCTCATCCTAAATCCTACAGGATCCCATCTCCCCAAACACCCTAATCCATAAATTTTGCACCTAATTTATTTCTTAAGAATTGTTCTATAGTGGGTGGTCCAATTGTGGGATGAAATTAGTTGTGGTTGTATTGTACGGAGTAGTAAACTAGAATTCCCTCTACTTCATTGAAATTTGGGAGGGCCACCATATTCGATCATTGTTAAACTAAAGTGGACACACTTCATGCCTACAAGGTGTTTGTTAAAATGTTTGAATGAATATTTTGAGCACCGGTGAAGTCTGAGTAACCAAGTGTAGTAGTATATGATATTGTGCTAAGTGTGGGATGTGTGGGGATGATTTTACATGCTTGGGAGCTTGGTTTTAAATGCACACACATGTCGATCACACCATGTATTATTTATTATATATGTTGTATCACTTAGTAGGATTAGCTAATTTAGTGTAGGAGTGGTGTAAAAAGTAAGTACCATATGTCGCTTGCTTGCATTGAGGTTCATTCACTTAGCCATGCTCGATCCCTTGTGTGCGTGGCATCGTTAGTGCCTTTTAGCTATCGTGTGGCGTGGGGAAGTCTTGAGTACTCATTGCCTTATGGTGCAACACTTGTGCATTTTAGACCACGATTGTGAGTAATATACATTGGACCTTCAGTTTTAAGTGTGGAGTCATTTTTAACTCGCGTAACAACCTTAAGCGGATTTATTGATTCGTTTTCATATTCTTGCTTATTTGTGTTGCAGGTTGCTATGGCTCGTGATAATGCAAGCAAAGGCAAGGGAATCGGAAAGTCCTCCACCACTACCCCCGTGCCCAAAAAGCGCAAGCAAGGAAAAGGATCCTCGAGGCAAGCTAAAGGGAAACAAGTGGCCGAGGGATCCAACAGACACCATTGCAACCGAGGCCTCGGTTGAAACTAACCAGTGATGCTGCTATTGCATGGAATAGGGACTTCGTGCCATATTTGCGGTACATTTCCGAAATAGGGATTAATGTGAAAGCTCTAGAAAGGAATTTCCTGGACGTGCTTGGCCGATTGCCATCACTGAACATGGACAAACTCATAGAATGTCCCGGCCATGCAAATTTGAGCATGGTGCGGGAACTATACGCCAACTGGAATACGGACTTATTCAAGTCACATGTCCGTGGAATAGATGTGCCACTGACTAGGAAGGCCTTGTGTGAGTTTTTGCGTGTAGAGAACCCTGACCTGAGGAGGCTAAATAAATTGGTCAAAGCCCGAGCTACATGGCTATACGTCACACTCTTTGTGGATTTGATTCAAATGACAAGTGGACCAGAAAGCCAGGTGATACTCACCTTCAGATGGATTGCTCTGATTTCAACAAGACCGTCAAAGTGTGACAGAATTTTGTGCAAGCCAGACTCATGCCAGTTGAACACTACAGCGAATGCAATCGAGCTCGAGTGTGTGTAATATTCTTTTTGATGACTGGGAGACCCATTAATGTGGGTGAGATCATTCTGGGTGAGATGGCCCGCACCTAATTTGGGCGGCAGATTAAGAGGTTTTTCTTCGGCAAATTGCTCATGCAATATATACTCTCCCGGGAGGTGCCGGAGTACCCAGGATATGATGAGGTGGTGGAAGCGCCTAAAGGGCTGTTGGACATCACATCCTTGTTGGAGACTACATCTAAGCTCACTTAGGTTGTAGGGAAAAATCAAGACGAGAACTTCAACAAGTATCTTTATAACTCCTTGAATTTAATCATGAGCAGGATGGGTATCTCAGACGAGGAACGTATGAATTTACGCAATGATTTGTCTAATTCCTCCAAAGAGATGTTAAGGATTGCACCTGGCAGTCCCGTTCACTCGTCGGAGGACGCAAACACTTACAAAGGCTCCAACACGGAGAATGAGACTGGTGATGATGTCATGGAGCCCATGGCTTTGGTGCCTCTAGGACCTGATGATGATGTGCGCGGAGCTGTGGATGGCGGGCATGCTGAGGAGGACTCTGACTGACAGGGAGTTTTCTTTTCACCCTACTCTATTTTACATTTTTACATGCATCGGGGATTATGCATATGCTAAGTGTGGGATGGGAGAACTACTACTTCTGATGTACTTTGTATAAATTGTATCAATCTGTTTCTTTTATTAGTTTTAGTTAGTCCAGTCTTTGATCTAGTTTGTTTTAGAAATAAAAAAAAATACAAAATAAAATAATATATACATATATATATATAGCTTAGACTTTTCCCGACGATGGATTTGTTGGACAATTTCTTGAGGGATAAAGTTCGATTCGAAACACCGAAAAGATTTTTATTTTACAACAGTTAGGTAGTATCCTTGGTTTTTCTTTGGGCGCCGGTTCTTTTCCAAGGGTGTAGCTCGAACCAAGTACTTTAATTTTTTTTAGGAGTAGGTTAGGAAGAAACCGAGTTTCTTTGAGATACTTATTAACATGTTTGGTGCTGGCACATTAGGCTATGACATGCATTCTATCTTCCCGTACATTTGAGTTGAATTGTGATGCCTGAGTAAAGTAAATAGCCTATTTTTTGACGCCTTTTTTCAGTTGTTCAACTTGTATGCTACATAGTGCATTAGTGCTTAAATTTCTCAACTATATGTACTTTCTTGACTTGACTGTTGAACAGAACCGTCATGATTAAGTCATGTACAATGTGTGTGCGAGGAATTGTGAATCTCTGTGCTATCCTGTGTAGTCTAGAACTTGCCCCGTATGTTAATCAAAGCGAAATTGTTAAGTTGTTTTAATCTAGGAGATGAAGTAGGCATTTCTTGCTTGAGCAGATATGCTCTTCACTTGAAGATAAAAATTTTCGTAACTAGCCCCGTTGAGCCTATAGACCTTTTCTTTGGCACCCGCATTACAAGCCGTACTCCTATTTTGTACTTAATTTTAGATTGTTGAACCTTTACCTCCTAAGGCACTTAGTCGCTAAAAGAAGTAAGGTGAGAGATTGGAGAGTAGCTTTTGAGTGGAACCATGGAAAGGCCCTTTGGTGCACTAAAGTTGAAAAAAAAAGTCATTGACCGATGAACTTTAGTGTATGGAGTGTGTGTAGAAAAAAAGAAAAGAAAGAGAAAAAGAGAAAAAAAAGAAAAGAAAAAAAATGATAGACAAATAATGTAGAAAAACGCACACACCTCCTAATTTACTAGTTTGTACTAGTGGGAGTATGGAAGTGCTTAATGAAAAAAAGGGGCTATGTTGTATATGGTTTGTGGCAAGTAAATTGGTTGAGAAAAAAATGAGTTCGAATTGTGAGTATAGTCTACTAAAGTGCTTTGGAGGGTTAGTCACTATTCTTAAATGTATCATACCCGTCCCTTGAGGGTGCTTAATGGTAACGAGTCAACTCTTGAGATTAGGTGGTTACAGATAGGTTGTTTGAATTGATTGAATTGAAAGTGTTATACTTGGGCATGTTTAAAACGGGAAGAATGTGAATTTTGTATGTTTATGCTTGTGTATGGTTAAAAAAAATTTGAAGTGCTCCTCTTTAGTTGAGATTTGTATGTATTTGGGATATAGTTGTTAGTCCCATTGCTCGAGGACGAGCAAGAGTCTAAGTGTTGGGTGTTGATATTTAGCTTAAAGTATATATATTTATATGTATATCGTCTCATGTTTTACTTGTGCTTCGTGGATTTTGAATGGAAAATATACTGATTTATATTAATTCGGGGTGTTTTTTATGTGTAGGAATCATCTGGAAGCAATTGGGGGCGAAAAGTGCGAGATTAGAGCCAAAACGGAGGAAAACGGGAAAAGTTGGAATTTCAATGCCACAGGCGACGCCCCACGCCACCTGTGACGCCATAGGCAGAAACTTCAACAAGCTAGCGCAAGTGCCAGTGGCCCACGCTACCCTGGATGCTGGTAACGGGAAAGTTATCCTAGTTTGCCCCGGACAAGGTTATTTCAGTCCTAGACCTACCCAACGCGTATAAAAGCAAGACAAAGTTTTATTTGGGGAAGAGACGCCACTTTGAAGAGAGAATACACACGAGAAATATTCGGGAGCGAGGAGATCTCAGTTTTCTTCATCTTTTCTTAGTATTTTCAATTATCCAACACTTATGAATTTGTTTGATACTATCATTAGTGGCTACAACTCATAGTTCTGGGGTTATGATTTAGCCATGAATATTGTTGTTTAACGTTGATCTAACCTTGATTACAATTCACTAATATATGGTTGTTTCTTCAATTTTGTGATTAATTGCTTAATTGTCTGGCCAGATGTTAGGTTCTATTTACTATCTATGCTATGCTTGGGAAAGCCATGTTTAGATTAGAGGAGAATTGAAGAGAGCGCAATCTTAATTCTAAGGGGGGCGGATTTGTGGTTAAGATGGGAATATACCTAGTCACCATGCTTAATTAAATATTGTAATCTTAATGCATTCTTAATAAATTGATTTCATAGGAATATAGGCGTTAATCTATTTTGAATAGGCGAGTAGTACTTCGGGAGAAGGCTACAAGAGCAATTGTTCGATTAATTAGCAACAATGAGTGAATTGTATGAAAGGGAGAGTTAACTAGAACACAATAGGATTGGTGAATTGATCGCAACCTTGAAATATTTGTCTCTGTTGAATACACAACAATCATTTTGCTTCTTGATAATTTAGTTACTAGTTAGAAATTTTGTTTAGTATAATCATACTCTTGAACTCGAATTGGCTCGACTGAATAACAATCTTGATGAATTTAGTGGGTAATTAACACAAGTCTCTGTGGGTTCGACAATCAACTTATCATTTTATTACTTGTACGACCGCGTATATTTGTATGTGCGTTTAGGAGCAACACAGTGCGTCAGTTTATCAGTAGAGGCTTCATAGACACAGTCGGTAGATTAAGTTCAAGTATTTTTGATAATAACTTTGTAGTATTTCAGTAGTTACTATGAATAAAGTTTTGGAGTTGGTTTAATTTAGAAATTCAAATTAATTAAAAGTATTTGATTAAAGTATTGCCTTGTTGCATATAAAGTTTGAAGTTATAATAGTTTTGATAATCGTAGATGGTTAGCTCGATCGGATGCCGGTCATGGCTTGTTCAGAAAATGGGTCGTGACAAACTTGGTATCAGAGCCTCTCTTGTGTCAGCCTTGCCGATGGTGCGACAGAGTTCAACAGAGTTTAGGCAAATCTCGGTTAGGCGGGACAAACCTCAGTGCCGAGTCTAGGCGAATATCATGCGGTGGGGAAACCCTCAACGAGGATGCTAAGAGGGGGTGTATGTAACACCCCAGATTTTAGACAGTGTCCCACATCGGCAAAACACAAGAGGGATGTTGGGTATATAAGTTAACAAGTCTTAAATCCTAGTGACTCGTTTTAAACCCATGAGGGCCTAGGCCCAGAGCGGACAATATCACTAGCGGGCTGGGCTCTTACAAATGGTATGAGAGCCTTAGGTTTATGGAGTCCTAGGGGTCTACGAAGCCGTGTCAGTAGAGTCTTATTTATGGGTATGAAGCACGCCATACTTATAAGTTGGAGGCTACAAGAATTAAGGAGAAATCTCATTTTTTTTCATACTTTAGATCATGCAGTAGAGCCTACCTCTAAGAAATTATCTGATGTATTCGTTTCTCCAAAACTCGCAGAAATGGCTACTACTCGCAACTCTGACACCGACACTCAAGATGCTACTCAAGAAATTATTGCTACTATTGTGGCTCAAGGTAGAACTAAGAAGACTTTAACTCAGAAAAGGAAGGGTAAATCCACAAAGGGGGTTCAAGTACCCCGGGTTGAACATGAAAAAGGGGTGGAGCATGATGAGCCAGTACCTCAGGATCTAGTGCCGTCCCCAACAGCAGCTCTGACTCAGACAACTATATCTCCAGAGTGGATCAGATGTATAATGCTGTCAACAGTGCTATGGAGATGTTTAAAGCCTTCATGGCCAACCAGAACGAGAGAAGAGATGAGATTCCACCTAAATCAAATAGACAGAACAATTCTGAGTCCTCAAGAGTAAATGAATTTTTAAAGCTGTGTCCTCCATTGTTCCGTGGTACTATAGTTGATGAAGATCCAATGTTGTGGCTAGAGGGTGTCAAGAAAGCCCTCCGAGTGATGAAGGCATTTGACGATGAAGCTGTGGAGCTGGCTGCTTACCAGCTTAAAGATGTGGCCCGTGCTTGGTTTGAGATGTGGGAAAAGGAAAGAGATGAAGATGATGGTCCTCCTACTTGGGAAGAATGTGATAAGGCCTTCATGGCTAATTTTATACCAGAAGAGGATAGGGAAGCTAAGGTTACAGAGTTCGAGCAGCTCAAGCAAGGGAATAAAAGTGTGCAAGAGTACTACATGGAATTCATAAGTTTAGCTAAGCATGCTCCTCGCATAGTTAAGACAGAAAAAGCTAAGATCCGCAGGTTTGTTGGCAGTTTGGCTTACCACATTAAGGATATGACATCAGCAGTAGCGGTAGAAATGACAGCTTTCTCCGCTATTGTGGGATTCTCCAAGTACTTAGAAAAAGACAGACAACAAAGGAGAGAAGAAAAAAAAGCATAACAAGAAAGCCCGGACAGCGGGCGGGTTTAATGGTACATCCAGCGGAGGTGGAAGGGGTTTCTCCAATAAGGAGTCATTAGCACTAGCTCAGTCCAGTCATTAGTTAGGTGGTCGGTCTTCCTTCAGACGTACTCAGAGTTATGGAAACCAGTCTCGCCAGAATCAAAATTTAGGACATCAGTCTCACATAGCCAGAGTCATGCTGAGCAACATTCACAACATCAAAGTATTTGTGGAACATGTAAGCGGAAACATTCAGGTTAGTATAAGTTCGGGTTTCACGGTTGCTATCATTGTGGAGACAGTGGTCATATAAAGGCAAACTGCCCAAAGTTGCAACATAATTTTCATTAGGGGATCAACTCGTCCTTCTAGTTCCTCGGCTACTACAGTTGCACCACCTCAGGCTCGTGGTTCTCATAATCAGGTCGAGCATGGAGCAGGCACAGGTGCAGATCGAGTTACTCAGGGAGGGGGACAACCCTATTTGTTTGCTACACTTGATTGTCAGAGTGCAGAGGCATCTGCAGAAGTTATTACACGTATACTTATAGTCTGCTCACATAATGCTTATGCCATAATAATCCAGGTTCCACGTTTTCGTACGTGACTCCATACTTTGCAATTAACTCGGGCTAGAACCTGAACAACTTAGTGACCCATACCTAGTATCTACTCCAGTTGGCAAGTGAGTGGAAGCCACAAGAGTCAATAGAGGTTGTATAGTTTCAGTCCAAGGTCGCAGCACCAAGGCCAATCTCATAGAGTTAGAAATGATGGATTTCGATGTGATCATGGGTATGGATTGGTTGTCTTCCTGCTATGCCATGTTAGATTGTCGTGCCAAGATAGTCAGGTTCCAATTTCAAAATAAAGAGTCTTAGAGTGGAAGGGTAGTTCAGCATCACTTGTAGGTAAGTTTATTTCTTACCTTTAAGCACAACGAATGATTGGCAAGGGGTGTCTTGCCTATTTGGCTCGCATCATTAATGCAGAATCAGAACCACCAACTCTTCAATCTGTGCTAGTTGTTAGAGAATTTCCAGAATTTTTCCCAGATGACCTTCCTGAACTTCCTCCTGAAAGAATCATAGACTTTGGCATTGATCTCATGCCACACACTCAACCCATATCTATATAGGATGGCTCCAGCAGAACTTAATGAGTTAAGAGAATAGTTGAAAAACCTCCTTGACAAGGGCTTCATCAAGCCGAGTGTTTCACTGTGGGGTGCCCTGGACCTGTTTGTCGAGAAGAAATATGGGTCTCTCAGAATGTGAGTCGACTTTCGGCAGTTGAATAAAGTTACCATTAAGAACAAGTACCCACTACCAAGAATTTATAATTTATTTGATCAACTTCAGGGTGCAAAGTACTTTTCAAAGATAGACTTGAGGTCGGGGTACCACCAGTTGAGAATCAGAGAAGAGGATATATATAAAATAGACTTTAGAACTCGCTACAGGCACTATGAATTTCTAGTAATGTCCTTCGGGTTGACAAATGCACCAGCTGCATTCATGGACCTCATGAACAGAGTTTTCAAGCCATTCCTTGATACCTTTATTGTCGTGTTTATAGATGATATTTTGGTATACTCTAAGAGAAGGATGAGCATGCAGAACACCTCAAGATAGCCTTGCAGACCTTGAAGGAATGAGCTTTATCCTAAGCTTTCAAAATGTGAGTTCTGGTTGCAGTCAGTGACATTCTTAGGCCACGTGGTATCTAGTGAAGGCATAAAAGTAGACCCTCAGAAGACAGAAGCAGTCAAGAACTGGCCAAGGCCGACAACGCCAACCCAAAATCAAGAGTTTCTTGGGATTAGCTGGCTACTATAGAAGGTTTCTAGAGGGATTTTTCTCACTTGCAGCTCCATTAACTAAGTTTACCCAGAAAGCAGTTAAGTTCCAGTAGTCAGACACTTGTGAGCAGAGTTTTCAAGAGTTGAAGAAGAGGTCGACCACTGCACCCGTGTTAACCTTGCCGACGGGTTCAGGGTGGGTTCACAGTGTATAGTGATACCTCTAGAGTTGGTCTTGGGTGTGTTCTTATGCAAGATGGAAAAGTTATTACTTATGCTTCCAGGCAGTTAAAGAATCATGAGAAGAACTACCCCACACACGACTTGGAGCTTGTAGCAGTGGTGTTTGAATTAAAGATATAGCGACACTACCTATATGGCGAGCATTGTGAATTATTTATAGATCAAAAAAGCCTCAAGCACATTTTCAAGCAGAAAGAGTTAAATTTGAAAAAGAGAAGGTGGCTCGAGCTATTGAAGGATTATGACATCAATATCCTTTATCACCGGGGCAAAGCTAATGTGGTAGCAGATGCACTTAGTAGGAAGTCAATGGGTATTGGCCCATCTTGCAGTACAAAGGCGAACTTTGGGTCGAGAAATTCAAAAACTAGCAAATGATGGATTAGATTGGAAAAAACCAAAGAAGGAGGTATAATTGCTTATATCTTAGCGCAATCCTCTCTTGTTGTGCATGTTAAGGCTAAGCAAGACGAAGATCCGTATTTAATGAAGTTAAAAGAAGGAGTCAGAAATAAAGAAATCACTGCTTTCACTCTAGGAAGTGATGGAGTTTTGAAGTTGAATGACCGGTTTGTGTGCCTGATGTAGATGGGCTTAGGAAGGCCCTAATGGAAGAAGCTCACAGTTCGAGGTACTATATCCATCCAGGTGCTACCAAAATATATTTGGACTTGAAAGAGTTGTATTGGTGGAAAGGCATGAAGAAACAAATAGCAGATCATGTGGTCAAATGTTTGAATGGCCAGCAAGTCAAAGCCGAGCATCAGAGGCCTGGTGGCCTAGCTTAATATATAGAGATACCATAGTGAAAATGGGAGATGATTAATATAGATTTCGTAATAGGTCTGCCTCGCACATATCATAAGCATGGTTCAATTTAGGTTATTGTAGACCGACTAACAAAGTTCGCGCATTTCCTACCATTAAATATGACAGATTTTGCAGAGCAGTATGCGCAGTTGTACATCAAAAAAATAGTCCAATTGCATGGTACTCCAGTTCAATCATATCTGATAGACGCCCTCAGTTCATGATGCATTTTTGGCAGGCATTTCAGAAAAGATTAGGTACCAAGGTCAATTTGAGCAACACTTTACATCCACAAATCGATGGTCAGGTAGAAAGGACCATTCAGACTCTCGAAGATATGTTGCGAGCATGTGTCAAAGATTTTGGAGGTAATTGGGATGATCACTTGCCACTGATAGAATTTGCTTACAATAATAGCTATCAGGCCATCATTGGTATGGCTCCTTATAAAGCGTTGTATGGGCGAAGATGTAGGTCTCCAGTGGGTTGGTTTAAACCAATAGAGGTGTCGTTGATTGGTCCAAAGTTTGTTTGTGAGGCCTTAGAGAAAGTCCAACTAATCAGAGTAAGACTAAAAACGGCTCAAACTCATCAAAAGTCCTATTTTGACAAGAGACATCGTGACTTAGAGTTCATGGTTGGTGATAAGGTATTTTTGAAAGTTTCACCAATGAAAGGAGTTATGATGTTTGGTAAGAAAGGGAAACTTAGTCTTAGATTTATCAGACCTTATGAGATTATAGAAAAGAAGGGAAACGTGGCTTATGAGCTAGCGTTGCCCGTTGAGTTGTCCTCTGTTCATCCTGTCTTTCGTGTGTCTATGCTTAGAAAATACATTCATCATGAGTCGCATATAATACATGTCGGCGCCATAGAAATTAAAGAAGGCTTGATTTATGAAGAGGTACCTATAGAAATTCTCGATAGGCAAGTAAGAAAGTTGAGAACAAAAGATATAGCATCGATAAAAGTTTTGTAGAATAATCATGATTCAAAAGAGGCTACGTGGGAGGTCAAGGAAGATATGAGGAAGAAGTATCCTTATTCCTTTGAGGAACAAGGTATGTGAACCTAAGTTTGGCTTGGCATTTATATTTCATTTATTAAATACAAGTTAGCATGTGTTTGTGTCCTTGCTATATTATACTTAGTTGTTGAAGTAATTTAGTTTCTGTCAGAGTATATTGAGTTATTAAATAATTTAGTACAATGACAGAGTATATTTAATTCATTAAAGTTATTTAATTTTTGCTGAAGTGTTGTGCTTTAGATTTTAGTTAGCTATTGTAGTACCTCCTTACCGGAGTGTAAGTAATTAGTTTAGGAGCTGTGTATGGTGCCTATGAATGACCTGTTATGGCATATTTGGTTTTGTTGTTGTAGCTGTGGTATTGGTGACAGGGATATTTTTTATTTTTGGATAGTCCGATTTACATGGGAGACTCTGCCAAAAGTTTTGAAAATTTAGGGAGTTAGTCAAAATTTTGAGTCCCTTGGGAAAGTGAGTAGTGCTAAGAAAATTTAAGAAGTTTAAGGAATGATTGTTAGCCTAAGAATAAGGCTTTAGCAATATTCGAGGATGAATGCTTTTAAGGAGGGAAGATTGTAACACTCCTCAAATCTATAAAAGTTCCATCACACGCTAAATGTAGAATTTAATTTTTTTTTTTTAAATCTAATCTTGAGTACATACAAGAAATTATACTTCTATTAGGGACTTAGACGCTTGTGATTGACTTTTGATTTACTTCTCTATTTATAAATAATTGTATATACAAATAGGGAAATATTATTAATTTTAATATTATTAATTATTAAAAGTGGGTATCATTAAATACTTGTTAAGTCAAAATATATATATATATATAAAGCAAGACACCTAATATTTGGGCCTAAAGCCCATAGAATCATTTGTTGAAAGACAAAAAAAAAAAGGGAAAAGGCTTAAAGCCTTAGGAGGAACGAGAGACAAGGGCTGGAAAACAATTGCAAAGAATTCAACACAACAAAAAAATAGATTTTTCAAGAAGCAAGAAACAGAGGCAGCATTGCTTCTCCCATCGAAGTAGTCACGCAGGACCTTTTTTAGGCCAC
Source organism: Nicotiana obtusifolia (assembly GCA_002018475.1). Taxonomy (NCBI): domain Eukaryota; kingdom Viridiplantae; phylum Streptophyta; class Magnoliopsida; order Solanales; family Solanaceae; genus Nicotiana; species Nicotiana obtusifolia. The sequence continues at coordinate 66,479 of MCJB01016991.1, forward strand.
GATTGAGGTAATTCCTTTTATGGGATTGTAAGCTATAACATACTTATACACTAGAATCTAACACCCTAATAGGGTGAATTCATAGGAAAGTTTAACAAAACCTCAAGAACACCCATCGAGTACGAGTTAGGTTTTTGGTGTTACAAGATAAATTCTTCACTTTTATTGGATTGCTATAACAGGTTAAGGTTGTTAGAGATAGTAAAAAATTGTTAGAACAAGACCTCACCCCAAAACTTAGAAATTTAGAAGTTGAACCTAAAGTTCTTAGAGTTGAAAAAAGATTAATACTTTGACAAAGTTAGATACTTATTGTGACTTATTGTGGTAGTATTTGATCGTTGAGTTGGTTATAAGAATTGGAACTTACATTGTTGCTTGAAAGGAGAAATTGAGGTTGTGACCATGTAATTTTTGCTCTGCGAAAATATTCCTACAAAATTTTAAAAATATAAAAAAAAAGTTTTTTTATTGATTTTTGATTTTCATAGAATTTTAGAAATTTCATTGTCTGCATTTAGTTGCATTTTTTGTGCATATTTAGTATTTCAAAATCATAAAACATACCATAAAAATGTCCAATTCTTTATTGCATAGCACTTTGAATTTTACTTGCATTTTTAGGATTTAATCAGATGCAAATTGCTTAATTGATAAATGAAAATCATCAAAAATATACACATTAGCTTTAATCAATTACTTTAATTAATTATTTTAAGTGCTAATTATATCTTTGTTGCAAAATAAATGCAAGTGGAAGCAATGTGCCCATGTCTGCAAAAAAACTAAAGGAAGAAATAAGAGGCTAATTTTGCTAAACTGGGGTGAGGGCTATTCATTTAAAAAGGCCCAAATTGCTGAAATAGTTCAAGCCCAAAGATCTCTTCGCGACCGGTCCAACCCATTCCCTATACCGGGTCCGCCCTATCAGTGACCAAAACGACACCGTTTTGGTCACGCTCAATCTCAGCCATTGATCGCCCTCTAATCCGACGGTTCAGAACTCGTCTCTCACCCTCCTATATATATGTCCAAAACCCGTCTCTCGCCCCCCAAAGAAATCTTAGAGATGCCCCTCTTCGTCTCTCACACTTTCGTTTCCACAACCGCTGCTGAGAATCGCCTCATGGAGGCGGCCCACCTCCAATCCACCCCAAATCACTCTCCCGGAGCCTCCTTCGTCCCCTTATCCCTAATATCTCAACCATTCTCTCCAAAAGCTCCTAGATAATTCTAAGAAGTTGAAAACCTTAAAATCCGCCATTGTTGATGCTCGAGTTTTCAAAACGCGATTCGACTCGGAACTCACATTAATCAACTGTTCTCAACAAGAATAATCGATTGATGTTACTTTCGGTTCGTTTCGAAAGAGTACTCGGGCCCATCAGTAGACGAACATTACCAGGAAGCTCACTTCATTTCAAAAATGCTCTACACTTTTTGTTTTTGAGGTCAAATCAAGACCTGACTTGACCGATAGGCAAGTCCGATAGTCTCGAGGCCAGCATTTTCTATTTTCGAGGTCAAATCGAGACCTTCCTTGACCGATAGACAAGTCTGATAGTCTCGAGGCCAGCATTTTCTATTTTCGAGGTCAAATCGAGACCTGCCTGGACTGATAGGTAAGTCCGATAGTCTCGAGGCCACCATCGAGACCTACCTTGACCGATAGGCAGGTCCGATAATCTCGAAGACAGCAACTTCTATTTTCAAGGTCGAATCGAGACCTGCCTTGACCGATAAGCAGGTCCAGTAGTCTCGAGGCCAAAAGTGCACACTTAGGCAGGTCGGGGGTTATATTCAAAAGACAATTAAACTTTAGGGGGGCCTTAAGAGTAATACTAAAAGAATAGGGCTCGCAAAGAAATTTGTAACTGCCAACAGGGCAGCTCGCATGTTAGTTACAAAATATTCCTTCTGTCAGACCCAAATTTAGCGCTAAAATATTCCCCTTTCTCCCACTATCTCGAATCCAGCCTTTAGATATAGGCATACTCATACATCAGAAACAGATATACACACTGACCCTAAAAAAGAAATTATCGAGGAAACATAAAACTTAGCAAAAAAGGTGAAATAAAAGAGAGTGGAAATTCTGGGAAAAATTCTGCTTCAGTTTCTGGGATTAGGAGTAGCATTCTAGCTACGGAACTGATTGGTTTTGCTATTAAAGTATGTCGCTGCTTTTGTTGCTTAATCTTTTCCTTCAGTTCTGATTCCTACTTCATTAAATTCTTCTGTTCGATTTCTGTTTCTAGGTATGTAACAGCTTCATCTGTAATCCTTCTTCGAAACATGTGAATGATAAATGAACTGCTGACTTCATGACTTACCTACATTTATGTGTTATAATATCTCCTGATTTTTGTTACAATATTCTATGAAACTGTCTGCTGAGTTGAAATATAAGTTGTAATTGCCTGGTGCTTCTTGTGTATATGGTGCTGTTAAAACAATTAGTGTTCAAGTTAAAACTGTCATTTGTAATTGCTTGAGTCTATGTAAGGAAGCAATATGTTGGTTGACAGTTTCAAGCATTGAAAGAGGAATCTGGATACGGATATTAGGTGTATTCATTTAGCTTTTTTTTAGTTTTGATATTGTATTCAATAAGAACAATTACTGAAATGTACTAAGCCTAATTACATCATGATTTGAATTCTTTGTTTATTATTGTAGTAAAGTACACTGCAGTATGAACAACATATGTTCTGGAAGATGTATTTGATAGGAATAGTCATTATAATGTACTGAATTTACATTCCAGCAGTCTTGAATTCTCTGTTTATCATTGTACTTAAGCATATAATATCATGAATTCATTGGTTTGCTTGAACTTGTAATGTCTGCTGGTTTTGCCTGTTTTCGAGCTAAACTGGGCCTAAAGGCAAAGCTGGCCCAGTTAATTACATAAATCTTATTTGCAGAAGTGTAGACAATTTTGGGCTTTGGTACAGAGCCCAATAGCGTTTTTGCTCCCCCCCAGCCTGCTTCAAGAAGTGGGCTTCACATTTAGCCCAAGCCAGTTCATGTCCAGTCTGCTTCGAGAACTGGACTGGCCCATGCATTAAAAGCCTCGTGATCAGCCCAAATATGTTTATACACAGTCTGTTCCAATGTAATTAAAGACGAAAGCAAAGTATTGTAATTATCTTTCTATTGTAATTAGCAAATGAATATGGCAAGAATTCCAAAATTGATCCTACAAATTTCCGTAATTTATGAAGCGAATTACCGAGTAGCTAGGAAAATATAACCTTCAAATATCGTAGTTTGCTTTAGGCGCATTTTAAATAAATCATCATAACTATGGGTACGGTGTGGTATAGCCAATGATACGTACATCCCAATTCAAGTGCGTGTTTCACGTGACTTGACCACAACTTCAAATGATAATAAAAACTAAACACGTTGTAAATCACGGGTGCGTCTCACGTGGCGAGATTCGCGATGTGTACAAAAATAATAAGTGCGCGATATCCGTGACTTATTCAGATAAACTCCATAAATCCTAAAAAGCGATTAAAAGCGGTTAAAAAGTTAAAAATGCACAATAGGTTCAAAATATGTAATAAATCAGATAATTAGGCCAAGTGTTAACTGTTGAGCGACCGTGTTAAAACCACGAAATCCGGGAATGACTAACACCTTCTCCCGGGTTAACGGAATTCCTTACCCGGTCATCTGTGTTCGCGGACCATAAATAGAGTCAATTTTCCTCGATTTGGGATTTTAAAATAAATCGGTGACTTGGAACACCATAATGAATTATTCCAAGTGGCGATTCAGATTAAATAAATAATCTCATTTCTAATAAATGTCACTTTAATTGGAAAAACTCCCTATCTCTCGGGAAAAAGGAAGTGTGACATCTCTGGCAACTCTGCTGGGGATCGAACCCAGAATCTCTGGTTCAGGGTTCAGAATTCGAGCTTAGAATAACTGTAATACTTGGCTTTTATTTATTAGTTGATTCTTTACGTGTTATGAGCCTAATGTGCTAAATGTTACTTTTATCTCTTTGTTATTTTGTGAGCTGTATATATAAACTGTTACGAAATCCTTTCTTCTCTCTGAGTCTTCTAAATCATCTGGGAAGCGCACGCTGGCGTGTCTTCTTTTCTGTTAGAGTGTCATATCCCTAAATTTAGAAGGAGGATCGGATCAGTTACAAAGCCGGATGGCCTTTTGGTTCCGGGTATGTTGCCCCTCCCCCCTTCCCTTCCCCCCCTCCCC
>MCJB01016991.1:70740-89826 GCA_002018475.1 Nicotiana obtusifolia
CCCTCCCCCTCCCGCTCGAGTTGTCCGCTTGGGTAACCCAGGTCTAGAACAACACACCCCAGGATTCAAACCTAGAATAACATAGCCTCATGCCGGATCCCTAGTAGGAACATTTATTTGCATCATGTGCATTTGACTTTAGAGACTCAACATAGGGGTTGGATCCGTCTAGGATAGATGTATCCAAAATTAAAAGACCATCCTAATGCATTTTACGTGCTACTTGTGCATTTTTTTGCTCTGGCTCGCATGTTGACCAGCTTTTAGAGTAGAAAATATAAAGAATAATCAAGAAAAACCAAGAATGAGGTAGGCGAGAGGGAAATCACCGGGTTCTGAAAATCCAGACATTTAAAAAATCCCGAAAGTCTGCCGAAATTTTGAAAAAAAAAAGGTCATTTTTGTTTTTAAGTTACCTTTCCCTACCGAACTACGCGGATTTGATTCTCACCGGATGTGAGATACGTAGGCAACCTTCATAGGTTCATCCCCGTTTTTGCAAAAAAATAATATATATAAAAAATATAAAATATTATCGTTTTGTCGTAAATAAAAGTAGGTGATGTCGTTTTGTCCAAATAGCTAGAATGTCCCAGCGGGACGGCGGAAGACCGTTTTTGCAAGAATAGCCACCTAGAGTCCTTTTTCCAATTTTAGCCACTTAGCGAACACAACTCTAAAATCTTCCTATCTGAAGTGTTGAAGGGTCGTATTTGCAAAAGTAGTCGTGATCTATTTTCAAAATAAAATTTAACATACAAAAATTAAAAAAAAGAAAAAGAAAAAGATTTTAACTAAAATTCACATGTTCTGAACAATGCTCATTCTATCAATACCTGGGGGCACTCACTGGGCTATTAAAGGTCCAACCTAGAAGTGATTTGATAGAAGCACATGTGTCATTCTGGGACCCACTCACAATGTTCTACATTTCTCAAATTTTGAGCTTACGCCCACTCTGGAAGAAATGGCGGGTTATGTCGCGAGTACTGAAGGACTAAGACACAAGTACCTGGTGTCTCCAAACCGTTACTCCTAACAAGTTTCTAGACCTACTAAAAATAAACAGGCAAATAAAGGCAGAAGGTCTAGCAGCTGGAGTTTACACTTTTCACTTCATATACCAGCAGTATGGTCATCTAAGAGGATTTGAGAACCCAGAAAATGGACTCTGCAGTAAAGGAAACCGGGTAAAATAGGAAACGCATAGATGATTTGCTTTCATGGTGGCATTTATAGGCCTTCTGGTGTTTCCAAGAGAAGATAAGCACATTGATTTGCGTATAGTCGGAGTTGTTCATGTTTTGACTATCCAGGCTAAGAGTACCCTCGCTCCCATGATTGTGTCAGACATATTCCGGTGTAAGGCCAGAGTCAGGTTTTTTGAAGGATGCAATCTGTTACTACAAATGTGGATGATCGAGCACCTTTGTCATCGTCCCAGATACATGAATTATGGTTGTACTGGAAAGAATTGCATTGAAGAATTTGGTACACTAGTGACGGGGTTCAAAATGCCAAAAGGAGACAAAGATTGGATCACCCACCTTCGTTGTATAACTGCGGATCAGATAGAGTGGACATTGGGTTGGCTCCTTGTTGATGAAATTATTTACATGCCCGCCACTCGTCCATATTTCCTTCTGATGGGTCTCCGAAGTATCCAGCCCTATGCTCTGTACCGGGTTTTAAGACAACTTGGAAGATGCCAAATGGTCTCTAGAGGTGAAGATCTTAGTCCTTATGTGGTCGAAATCCGCTCTGAGGCCCAATATTCTGAAGATGTGGTCTGTCAAATTTGGAGCGAATGCCAGTACTTGGGGGTAGACACCGAGTACATGATTTGTCCAAAGGCGAGGTTTTGCCAGGTTATGTCGCTTGGTACGGAAAGAGAGTCACGACAAATGACGAATCTGAACGACTGGCAAAAAGGCCTCATATTCAAGAATATATTGATGCGGTACAAGAACAGTGGGCTTGGTTGGCCAAAGAGAAAGAATATCGGGCTACCATAAGCAAATTAGAGGATCAAATCAGAACCATTAAATTTGATAACGGACTGCAAGATGCTGAGGATAAAAGAGAGAAGAAAAGATTGGCCCAGGAAAATGAAGCCCTCCGAGGTCAGATCCGAAAAACAAAAATAGCTGCAGAAACGCCAATGAAAAGCGAGAGAGATGAAAAATTCATAAGCAATCTGAGGCGAAAATTGCATGACTACGCGGCGGACCTGACCAAAGCCGAGGAAGACATGGCAAAGGCTCGAGCAAAGTTGGCAAAAGTTGCAGAAGAACAAGCAAGGTCAGCCTGTCAATTAAAAACAAAGGTATGATAGGGGAATCGCGACTTTGAAAGAAAAGTTGGCCAGCCTCGAAAATGAAATGGTTTGGCAGACAAAAGATTTCAAAAAGGAAAGAGAATATTGTTATGCACTGATTTGCCAATTAGAAGAAAGCGTGCAGAAGCTGCACGACCAAAACAACACAGCCACGCAGGTACTGAAAGCCCGTCCACAGCAAATTGGATGCTTGCTCCAAGAAAAGGGTGTCATTAGAATGAGAATCAAAGAAGTAGCCGATTACGCTGCCATGAAATTCCACGAATGTGAGGGTATGACTAGGTCCATGTTTTTTACTTCAGTGTTGTCTTCCGCTCACCAGGTGATGGCTGATCTAGAGTTCCTCCAGGAAGAGATTGCACGTAGGCCCGCGCCAAGACCGGCTGATGTCCCGGGGGGCCCCGGGCATTTGAAGCTATGGTGTATTCTTGAATTTTCGATTTTGTTTCTGGCCTTTATTTTACTTTTCTTGAGTCTGTTTGTCCTGTGTTATTTGGTTATAAGTCTGTTAGTTATCAGTACCTCTGAGTCCTTGTAATAGAAAAACCAAAAAGATTTTATAAATGGGATTTTTGAGACAACCCAAAAAAAAAAATTCTTTCATTTCGCATTTATTCTCCTAAACTATGTACTGGTCTGATTCATGCAGTATCATGATACGTAGCAATCCCCATCAGATGCGATCATAGCCCTTTCTAAAAAAAAGAAAAGAGAGAGAGAGAGAGAGAAAGAGACCACGGAAAAAGATGAGAAGAGAAAATCAAGATATAAAGTGAGTGAATAAAAGAAAAGAGATAGTGAAAGTCGGGATGAAATACGCGGTCAAGGAAAAAGCATTTTAGAAGCGTTTAACTATCCAGTTGCAATGCATTCCTAATGTGTGATTTCATATCTGTTAAATATTTTAAACTGACAAGGGTGTTATCTACCTCTAGTTTAGTAGGTCTTATAAGGTGGTTGGTTTTGTCGGAAATCTGGCTTCTCACTCCTACTTTACAAGTTAAAAAAGAAAGGTCCCAATGGCTTCGGAAGGCAATCTCCACATCGTTAACACCGAAGAGAGCCCTGAGCCGGCTATCTCACAACCAGAAATGGCAACTGCCGAGGAAAACAAGATGTTACGGCTTCGCATGTTGGAAATGTGGGACGCTTGGTCAAACGGTAGAGAACCGCCAAGCACTATCCCCTGTTTCCTTGAACTGGTCCCGAGGACAGTCGGAACCACTAACGTCCCCATGGAAAATCCTTTTGTCCCATTTGGGCACCCCTCTACATCATCTTTTGCTGATATGCCTTCTGCGGTTCGCCCCAGGTGCCATTCTCTGGAGTACCGTCAATGGTGGTTTCCACACCACTGGTCTTTACCATGGCACCACCAACCATGCCTAGGCCATTCTTTGAGCCTCCGACGTTCACTTTTCAAGGCCCGCAATTTTGGCCGGACGTAACTCATGTTACTCCAGACTCATACGCCCCACCACCGCAATATGAATCTCCGATTGAACCAGAAAGGGCAATAAGGAACCCTGAACAAGAGAAAATGGTTCGGAAGATGAAAAACCTAGAACAAAGCCTGAAAACAATGCAGGGACTGAACGGTCAAAAGAGTATCTCATACTCTGAACTGTGTATTTTTCCCCATGTCCACTTACCAGCGGGCTTCAAGATGCCAAATTTTGAGAAGTATGATGGGCACGGAGACCCCATTGCTCATTTAAAAAGATACTGCAATCAGCTACGAGGGGCTGGTGGAAAGGAAGAGTTGTTAATGGCATATTTTGGAGAAAGTTTGACAGGAATTGCCTTAGAGTGGTACATGGATCAAGAAATTACCCACTGGCATGTGTAGGATGATTTGGCCCGAGATTTTGTTCGCCAGTTCCAGTATAATGTGGACATCACTCCAGATAGAAATTCCTTGTCTAATCTGAAGAAGAAAATCGCAGAGAGTTTCCACGAATATGCTATCAGATGGCGCGAGCAGGCTGCCAGAGTAAAACCGCCTATGGATGACGCAGAAATGGTTACAGTTTTCTTGTAGGCCCAAGAGGCCGATTAATTTCAAAACACGATGTCCGCTATGGGCAAACCATTTGCTGAAGCGATCAAAGTTGGAGAAATGGTGAAAAACAGTTTGAAAACTAGCAGAATATTAAGTCAAGCTGCCTTGAAAGCCACCTCCCAAGCCATCCAGAATAGCTCTGGGGGTCTTGCCAGTCGTAAAAAGAGGGAGGAGGGAGCTATGATGACTTTAGGATCACGAGGGACCGTCGATCATTTGACCGCTCTTACATGCCTCCCAGAACCTCACGTCATTATTATCTACACCAAGATGCTTCCAATGTTACAACACCGCCCCACTATGCACTAATGAATGGACAACTCTACGCCCGTCCACAGAAGCGATATAATCAAGCCCGAGCTCCACTTCCCATAAATAACCATCCCTACCAAGCTCCATATAATCCTCTTCCACCAAAAAACACACACCAACATAATCAACGCCCTCGTGAATCTCCCAGGAGAACCAATTTTACCCTTATTGGTGATCTTACTCCAACCTACTCCAGAAGTTGATCCAACTAGGTTTGTTGCAACCGGTACCCCCCAATCGGCAAAACCCTGAATCCCCATCATACCAGGCCGGTACCAGGTGTGCTTACCATTCGGGAGCAGAATGCCATGATACAGAGGACTGTTGGACCCTCAAAAGGGCAATCAAAAGCTTGATAGACGAGAAAAGAATTGTGCTAAGGAACGAAGAGATCCCTAATGTGACCAACAATCTGTTACCAGCTCACAATAATGGGCCCGTCATTGGAATGATTTGCAACGACGAGGAGTTAAATCCAGCGTTAAAAGCCATCATTGCTATTGCCGATTCAGGGACAAGGCCTAAAGTAACTGCAAAGAAGGCCAAAACTGAGGAGAACGTCATTCCAGCTCCTCAAGTTGTTGAAGCAAAGACTTGGACGGCACCTGCTGAGAATAAAGTTCTCTATATTCCTAAGGCCCCGAGGAAAGAACTGATAATTTTAACAAGGCTGACTGAACTTGTGGTTATCAGCCACGCACCACAAATCGCATGAAGGCCACTGCCGCCGTCCCCTGGAACTACAACAGAACCATAGTTACTTACAAGGGGAAAGAGGTCATCGAAGAGGTGAATGAAATGAATAATTCTGGGAAGTACCATAACCCAGAAGAGCTAAAAAGGTTCAGATTGAACAAGGATAAAAGGCTGCCATCCAAGAAGCTCGTCAGCAATGAGGAAGCGGAAGAGTTCTTCAAAAAGATGAAAGATTTAGAATACGCAACAGTTGACCAGCTCTGGAAGGCTCCTTCCCAGATTTCGCTCTTATCTTTGTTATTGAGTTCGAATGAACACCGGGAGGTGCTCCTGAAAACACTCAATAAAGCATATGTCCTAGTTGATACTTCCGTCGAACAATTAGAAAGAATGGCCCAAAGATTCTTTGAAGTTAAGAGGATTTCCTTCAGTCGTGATTACTTGCCTCCAGGGGGAGCCGCCCATAATAAGGCCCTCCACTTGACAGTTAAATGTGAGGGCTATTATATGAAAAGAGTGATTTTAGACGGTGGATCCGGGGTCGACATTTGTCCTCTCTCAATGCTACAGAGAATAGAGATCGGAACGAAAAGAATCCGGGCAAACAATGTCTGCGTCCGAGCTTTTGATGGGGTCAAAAGAGACACCATAGGGGAAATCAATCTAATTCTGACCATTGGCCCTGTGGTTTTGAGGTAACTTTCCAGGTTTTGGACATGGAAACCTCGTATAATTTCCTTCTGGGAAGACCCTGGATTCACGCTGCAGGATCTGTCCCCTCCACCCTCCATCAAACGGTTAAATTTGAGTATGATGATCAAGAAATTTGTGTCCACGGAGAAGATAAGCAGTCCATCTGCAGGGACCCTTCAGTCCCGTGTCTGGAAGCTAAAGAAGGTAGTGAACATATTATATACAAGGCTTTCGAAATCGTGGTAGCCGACCAATGCAAAGAAGGGTCCCTATTACCTCAACCTTGCTTATCTAATACTGCGGTCATGGTTACCACTCAAATGATTAGACATGGGTATAAGCCCGGAAAGTGGCTTGGATTGTCTCTGCAGGGTGTCACTGAACCTATCATTTCAACCGCCGATGTAAAGTTTTTTGGTGTGGGTTTCCAAGCTACAGAGACCGACAAAAAATGGGCCAATAAGCGCAAAGAAAAAGAGTGGGTCATGTCCCAGCCTATTCCACACCTTGTCCAATCCTTTGTCAAGACAAAGTGTGTGGAAGAAGAAGAAGAAACCTTCACAGCCGAAGAAATCGATGATATTTGTGAATATCTGAAGCAAATGCTATATGAGCCGCACAAGGTCCAGCCCGGGGAAGGCATGAGCAGTGCCGAAGTGCAGTATGTAGGATCGGATGCCAAACTCTAGAATTGGAAAGCTACCCCATTCCCCGTCAGACGGGAGTCCTGGTAGTCTAGTCTTGCTATCTCTTCTGCATACGAGTTATTTCAGGGTATACTCAAATGTTTTACTTTATTGTCATTTAGTTTTGATATAGACCCTCGTATCTTCAATTCAATAAATAAAATAAATATTTCATTCGTCTTTTCCTTTTTTTTCCTGATCTTGTTGTTTTCTTATCTTTTTCTTTTTCAGTTATAATAATGCGGATTTAAATAACATGACATGCTTGCGGACTTTAGATCCTAAATGCCGTCTAACTGTGAAATAATGAACCAAGAACCAGAATATGATGAGGATGAGGCTTTTAGAGATATAAATCGAGGATTGGAGCAATTTGAGAATAAGCCTAAGCCAAACTAAAATGAAACCGAGCCATTCAACTTAGGTAGCCCGGGAGAGATCCGAGAAACCATAATAAGTATTCACGCTGAGGAAAGGACTAGAGATGCATTGATTCAACTCTTGCTTGAGTTCCAGGACGTGTTTGCACATGGTCCTACGATGATATGCCTGGGTTGAGTGTCAATTTGGTGGTACATAAATTGCCTACATATCCCGGTTATCCACCCGTCCAGCAAAATCAAAGAAAGTTCAAAACAGATATCAGTGATAAGATCAAGGAGGAAATCACCAAGCAACTGAAAGCTGGTGTGATCCGAGTGGTCCGATACACCACGTGGTTGGCTAACGTGGTTTCGTTACGGAAGAAGGATGGAAAAACTCGAGTGTGCGTTGATTATCGGTATCTGAACAAGGCGAGTCCCAAGGACAACTTTCCGTAGCCAAATATTCATATCCTCGTGGACAACTGCACTAAACATGAGATACAGTCCCTCGTGGATTGTTATGCCGATCACCACCAGGTCCTGATGGATGAAAAGGATACAGAAAAGACAGCTTTCACCACACCATGGGGCACTTACTGTTACAGGGTCATGCCATTTGGTTTGAAAATGCTGGGGCAACCTATATGAGGGGTATGACAGCCATCTTACATGACATAATGCATCAGAAAATTGAGGTGTATGTGGATGATGTGATCATTAAATCCAAAACTCAGGAAGTCCATATGCGAGATCTGAGGAGATTCTTTGAGCGTCTGCATAAGTATGATTTGAAATTGAACCCAGCATTTGAGGTTCCATCTGGAAAACTGCTGGGGTTGATAGTTAGTCGCAAAGGCATTGAGTTAGACCCGACAAAGATAAAGGCCATTCAGGATTTGCCACCTCCAAAGAGCAAGAAAGAAGTCATGAGTATGCTAGAAAGATTGAATTACATCAGCAGATTCATCGCCCAGCTTACTACCACTTGTGAGACCATATTCAAACTGTTAAAGAAAGATGCAGCGATCGAATGGACAGATGAGTGCCAAGAAGCTTTTGACAAAATCAAAGAATACTTGTCAAACCCACTAGTTCTAGTTCCACCCGAGCCAGGAAGACCTTTGTTCCTGTACCTGACTGTCCTGGAAAATTCTTTTGGCTGTATCCTGGGGCAACACGATGTGACTGGAAAGAGAGAGCAAGCCATATATTACTTGAGCAAGAAATTCACCAGCTATTAAGCTAAATACACTTTGTTAAAAAGAACTTGTTGCGCCCTAACTTGGGTCGCTCAGAAGCTTAGACATTATCTGCTAGCTTATACCACATATCTTATAACCAGGATGGATCCTCAGAAATATATATTTCAGAAGCCGATGCCCACAGGAAGGTTGGTGAAATGGCAAATCCTGCTCACAGAATTTGACATTTTTTGTGTCAGTCGCACAGCGATGAAAACCCAAGCCTTGGCAGATCATCTAGATGAAAACCCATTAGATGATGAGTACCAACCTTTAAGCACATATTTTCCAGACAAGGAAGTGAACTCAATTGAAGTAATGCTGGAAGACACCAATACTTGGAAAATGTTCTTTGATGGAGTCGCAAATGCCAAAGGTGTCAGGATCGGAGCAATTCTGATTTCACCCACAGTGCAGCATTATCCGGCAATAGTCCGGCTTTGGTTCTTTTGTACAAATAACACATCCAGATATGAGGCTTGCATCCTGGGCATGAACATGGCAATTGATATAGATATAGAAGAATTGCTAATTATGGGAGATTCCGATCTGATCATTCGACAAGCCCAAGGCGAATGGGAAACTCGAGATATCAAACTCATCCCATACATGCAACATGTGGAAGATCTTAGCAAAAGTTTCAAGTCCGTCGAGTTCAAGTATATTCCTCGATTCCACAATGAGCTAGCAAATGCACTAGCTACATTGGCCTCAATACTGCTGTACCCGGATAATTGTAATATTGACCCATTGGAAATCCAAGTCTGAGAAAGCCATGGTTATTGCATTGCAATTGAAATGGAGTTAGATGTTCAGCCATAGTACCATGATATCAAAAGGTTTTTGAAAACAAAAGAATATCCCGAGCAAGCCAATGGAGACGAGAAGAGAACTATCAGAAGACTTGCAAGCAGTTTCTTTTTCAGCGGCGAGGTTCTATACAAAAGAACCCCAGATCTGAATCTGTTAAGATGCATAAATTCCCGAGAAGCTGAAAAGATCATGAAAAAAGTGCATTCCGAAGTTTGTGGGCCTCACATGAACGGATACGTCCTTCCAAAGAAAATCCTCGGGGCAGGTTATTACTGGATGACCATGGAAAAAGATTACTTCAGTTTCGTTTGGAAATGCCATCAGTGCCAGATACAAGGTGACTTGATTCACGCACCGCCTTTAGAGTTACATCCTATGTCAGCACCTTGGCCGTTTGTTGCGTGGGGCATGGATGTTATTGGGCCGATTGAGCCAAAAGCTTCAAATGGGCATAGATTCATCTTGGTTGCCATTGATTATTTCACAAAGTGGGTCGAAGCAGTTACCTTCAAAGCTATCACCAAGAAAGCAGTAGTGGATTTTGTGCATTCCAACATCATTTGTCATTTTGGTATTCCTAAAACTATCATTACAGACATCTGAACAGCCACTTGATGAGGGAGGTATGCAAACAATTTAATATCACGCGTTGTAATTCAACCCCTTATCGGCCGAAAGCTAATGGAGCTGTGGAAGCAGCGAATAGGAATATTAAGAAGATCCTCAGGAAAATGATCCATAGTTCCAAACAATGGCATGAGAAGTTGCCATTTGCATTATTGGGGTATCGCACAACTGTGTGCACGCCAATTGAGGCCACACCCTACTTATTGGTTTATGGCACAGAAGCTGTAATACCTACAGAAGTTGAGATTCCCTCTCTTCGGATCATTATAGAAGCTGAGATCGAGGATGAAGAATGGGTCAAAACCCGTTTGGAACAACTGACCATGATCGATGAAAAGCGAATGACCGCGGTTTGCCATGGGCAGTTGTACCAACAAAGGATGGCTCGTGCTTATAATAAGAAAGTGCGGCCCAGAAAATTTGAAGTGGGCTAGCTCGTTCTGAGACGTATTCTCCCACATCATGAAGAATCCAAAGGGAAATTTGCTCCGAATAGGAAAGGTTCGTATATTATAAGAAGAGTGTTGCCAAAGGGAGCGCTGTATTTGGGAGATATCGGGGCAAATGATCCGGACACAACTGTCAATGCAAATGCAGTCAAAAGGTATATATTGGACCCCTTTTCACAAAATTAATGTTCTCTGATTGGGATGACGAAGGTTTTCATTCTCGCTACCCAACTTTGCAAACCCTTTTAGCAGGTCACCTTTTTCTTTGACTACCCTCTTTGGAACCTGAAGATATTACTTTTTTTATAAAAATAAAAAAAAATAAAAAAAAAAGAAGAAGAAGAAACAAGAAAGAAAAAGAATAAGAAATGAAAATGAAAAAAAAAAAAAAAAAAAAAAATAATAATTTGAACTACGTTTGACTTGATTCCGAAAGGATACATAATCACACCAAAATAAAAATTCACATTCCCCTAAAGTTGAAACTGGGGCAGATGTTATAATGGCTCAGCGACAGTTTCGCTTAAAAAGTTCCAAAATTTTAATTCAATCCAAATCATTTTACCTAAAACCTTTTCAAGTCCTTCCAATCAATCAACGAGAATGTTCAAAGAATTGGGTGATACAGTCACTTGGATCTGATACAATCAAAACGAGAGAAATAAAATGAGAGAGTCTTATTGATGAAAACCCTCATGGGCACCATAAGGAGACGGTAAGTAGGGAAAATGAAAATGAGAGTCTTATTAATGAAAACCCGCAAAGGGCACTATAAGGCGACGGTGAGAAAAGAAATGAGAGAGGTCAGCTGGTGAAAACCCACAAAGGGCACTACTGATCGAAAAGAGGATCTTCACAGCCATTGGCATCCACACAGTCCTAGGCAAGTTTTCTCGGTTTCGGGGAAAGAGTTGTGGTGAATTGCTGAGAGTCTGACGATTTACACAGATCAGGCATCCAGTCCAAAAGACATGTCATGTTCATTGAAGTTCGCATGCACTCCAGATAAGTTTCTCTTTCCTTTCCCCGGAGGGATGCCTCTTGTCTAAACTCATTGTTTATTCCATTGTTTGTTTTTCTTTAAATCCCTTTCGGCCTAACTCTGTTCCAAAACTAAGGCAGAGAAGGGATGGCAAGACTGAGTTATAGGGTTCTCGTTCGATACAAGCTAACATGTAAGAAAGGCATCCAACTTTGGCAAGTGCACCAGGCTAATCCCAATTGGCCATGGTGGCTGATGCTTTGAAATCAAAACTCTTAAAAGAAAGAAGTCAAGTGGAAGTGCCTATAAGGGCGAAAGTGAAGTTGAAAGGTTGAGTCCCGCGTGACTAACCTATCTTGGTAGGGTTGAAAAGCTCAAAATGCCCAAGTGCTCTGAAGTTAAAACTAGAAGAAAAAAATCGAATGCCCATAAAGGCGAGATAAGACTGAAAAAGGGTAGGTCCCACGCGACCGACCGTCATGGTAAATTTTGGAAAAGCAAAGGTTCTCCAGGGCCAGAAATGCAATTGATATCTAGGAAATAACTGTAGTTTGAAGTTGTCATCAATGATCCGGCCACTATCAAGTGATTGAAACGCGCAAGGTCGCAAAACCAACCACCGTTTCAAACTGACAAATTGTTCTTTGTTTGAAAAACAGAAAGAGGTGCAACCCAAAGCCAACCTCGCGAGAAGCAGGTGCAACCAAAAGGAAACTATGTGGGAGCTAGAAACAGCTCCGCAATAGCAACAACTCCAAAAAGGAAGTCTTCTCCAAATCATTTCCCGCATTTTATATATAAAATAAATGATGAAAATGAAAAGAAATAAAAGAAAGAAAATTCAAAATCATGGTAGTATAGGGTCTCCAGTCCCTAACTGCATTTTCCAACATAAGGTCTCCACTCCCTAGTTGATTTTATTTTAAACATAGGGTTTCCACTCCCTAGTCTATTTTCCAACATAGGGTCTTTATTCACTAGTTGATGATATTTGAGACATAGGGTCTTCACTCCCTAGTTGATTTTATTTTAAACATAGGGTCTCCACTCTCTAGTCTCTTTTCCAACATATGGTCTCCACTCCGTAGTTGATTTTATCTTAGACATAGGGTTTCCACTCCCTAGTCTCTTTTCCAACATAGGATCTCCACTCCCTAGTTGATTTTATTTTAGTCATAGGGTCTCCACTCCCTAGTGGATTTTATCTCAGACATAGGGTCTCCACTCCCTAGTCCTTTTTCCAACATAGGGTCTCTACTCCGTAGTTGATTCTATTTTAGACATAGGGTCTCCACTCCCTAGTCTTCTTTTCCAACATGATGTCTCCACTCCCTAGTTGATTTTATTTTAAACATAGGGTCTCCACTCCCTGGTCTTCTTTTCCAACATAGGGTTTCCACTCCCTAATTGGGGTACCATTCTAACAAATCAGGGTATGCCATTCACAAAGAATCAGGTTTTCACCGGGTATATCATTCCCGGCCTTTATTGCTTTCAATAATGAATTAGTATAGAGTTTTGTCACAAATAACTCAAGAAATTTTTCCTAGTGAAAACTGGGGCAGAAAAATTTCGTTCGTTTGTTTATTTGGTGTTTGAGCAAGTTTTACCTTGAGGCACAGGGTTCGAGATGACCAGAAGAAGAAGTCTCAATCCAGAATAAGAAAGAAAAAGACAAGAGGTGAATCCAAAATGCAGAAGCAGAAAAAGGCATGACTAAAGTCACGAGCATTGCAATCCCTGCTTTGATCAAAAGAAGCAGTAGAAGAATAAACCAGCACCTACAGCTAGGGGGCATCAAGGTTCAAATCAAAGCCTACATGAAGGATCAATCAACACTCAAGATCAAGTTCTGAAAGACGTATAGATAGAAATCTTGTAACTCATAGCTGATAGGCTTATTTAGCTTCCTTTTCAGTTTGATTTTGGTGTAATAAAGAGTTCAGCAGGCGACAACGGCAGCAGCAGTAACAACAGCAGTGAAACCATAGTTTTCGATAGTCCCAGCTACCAAAACTTCCAAAACTACACTAACCTGATTCCTTTATAGCCAAGGATATGTAGGAAACCTTTGAAGCAAGGTTCGGTCAAATTTTTTCAAATGCTTCCCACGGAGTGTCAAACGGGCAAAAATTGCTCGTAATTGCTCACTTTATCTTTGTCCGAAAACTCTGCATGTTCTCGAGCAAAGAGGGGCAGCTGTGAGCACGTAATTTTTGCCCTACGAAAATATTCCTAAAAAATCTTTTAAAAAAATTTAAAAATTGTTTTTTTTATTTTGATTTTTGATTTTCACAGAATTTTAGAAATTTTGTTGTTTGCATTTAGTTGCATTTTTTGTGCATATTTAGTATTTCAAAATCATAGAAAATAGCATAAAAATTTCTAATTCTTCATTGCATAGCACTTTGAATTTTACTTGCATTTTTAGAAACTAATCACATACAAATTGCTTAATTGATAAATGAAAATCACCAAAAATATACACATTAGCTTTAATCAATTAGTTTACTTAATTAGTTTAAGTGCTAATTAGATCTTTGTTGCAAAATAAATACAATTGGAAGCAATGTGCCCACGTATGCAAAAAACTAAAGGAAGAAATAAGAGGCTAGTTTTGCTAAACTGAGCCGAGGGCTATTCATTTAAAAAGGCCCAAATTGCTGAATTAGTTCAAGCCCAAAGATCCCTTCACGACCGGTCCAACCCATTCCCTATACCTGATCCTCCTTATCAATGACCAAAACGACACCATTTTGGTCACGCTCAATCTCAGCCATTGATCGCCCTCTAATCCGACGATTCGAAACCCGTCTCTCACCCTCCTATATATTTTTCTGAAACCCGTCTCTCGCCCCCCAAAGAAACCCTAGAGACGCCCCTCTTCGTCTCTCTCACTTTCGTTCTCACAGCCGTCGCCAAGAATCGCCTCATGGCGGCGACCCACCTCCAATCCACCCCAAAGCACTCTCTCGTAGCCTCCTTCGTCCCCTTATCCCTAATCCCTCAACCATTATCTCCAAAAGCTCCTACAACTTCACGGATTTTAAATCTAAAAAGTTGAAAACCCTAAAATCCGCCATTGTTGATGCTCGAGTTTTCGAAACGCGATTCGACTCGAAACTCACATTAACGAGAACAATCGATTGATGTTACTTTCGGTTCGTTCAAAAGAGTACTCGGACCCATCGGTCGATGAAAATTACCAGAAAGCTCACTTTATTTCGAAATTGCTATGCACTTTCTGTTTTCGAGGTCAAATAGAGACCTGCCTTGACTGATAGGCAGGTCCGATAGTCTCGAGGCCAGCATTTTCTGTTTTTGATGTCAAATTGAGACCTGCCTTGACCGATAGACAAGTCTGATAGTCTCGAGGCCAGCATTTTCTATTTCCTAGGTCAAATCGAGACCTGCCTGGACCGATAGGCAAGTCAGATAGTCTCAAGGCCAGCATCAAGACCTTCCTTGACCGATAGGCAGGTCCAGTAGTCTCCAGGCCAAATGTGCACACTTAGGCAGGTCGGGGGTTATATTCAAAAGACAATTAAACTTTAGGGGGGGGGGGGCTTAAGAATAAAACTAAAAGAAGAAGGCTCGAAAAGAAATTTGTAACTGCCAACAGGGTAGCTCGCATGTTAGTTACAAAATATTCCTTCTGTCAGACTCAAATTTAGCGCTGAAATATTCCCCTTTCTCCCACTCTCTCGAATCACCCCCAGATATAGGCATACTCCTACAGCAGAAACAGATATACACACTGAACCTAAAAAAGAAATTATCGATGAAAGATAAAACTTAGAAAAAAATGTGAAAGAAAAGAGAGTGGAAATTCTGGGAAAAATTCTGCTTCAGTTTCTAGGATTAGGAGTAGCATTCTAGCTGCAGAACTGATTGGTTTTGCTATTAAATATTGTCGCTGCCTTTGTTGCTTAATCTTTTCCTTCATTTCTGATTTTTACTTCATCAAATTCTTCTGTTCGATTTCTAAATCTAGGTAACAGCTTCATTTGTAATCCTTCTTCGAAACATGTGAATAATAAATGGACTGCTGACTTCATGACTTACCTACATTTATGCGTTATAATATCTCCTGATTTCTGTTACAATGTTCTATGAAACTGTCTGCTGAGTTGAAATATAAGTCGTAATTGCCTGCTGCTTCTTGTGTATATGGTGTTGTTAAAACAATTAGTGTTCAAGTTAAAACTGTCATTTGTAATTGCTTGAGTCTATGTAAGGCAGCAATACGTTGGTTGACAGTTTCAAGCATTGAAAGAGGAATCTGGATATGGATATTAGGTGTATTCATATAGCTTTTTTTTAGTTTTGATATTGTATTCAATAAGAACAATTACTGAAATGTACTAAGCCTAATTACAGCATGATTTGAATTCTTTGTTTATTATTGTAGTAAAGTACACAGCAGTATGAACAACATATGTTCTGGAAGATGTATTTGATAGGAATAGTCATTATAATGTACTAAATTTACATTCCAGCAGTCTTGAATTCTCTGTTTATCATTGTACTTAAGCATATAGTATCATGAATTCATTGGTTTGCTTGAACTTGTAATGTCTGCTGGTTTTGCCTGTTTTCGAGCTAAACTGGGCCTAAAGGCAAAGCTGGCCCAGTTAATTACATAAATCTTATTTGCAGAAGTGTAGACAATTTTGGGCTTTGGTACAGAGCCCAATAGCGTTTTGCTCCCGCCCAGCCTGCTTCAAGAAGTGGGCTTCACATTTAGCCCAAGCCAGTTCGTGTCCAGTCTGCTTCGAGAACTGGAATGGCCCATGCATTAAGAGCCTCGTGATCAGCCCAAATGTGTTTATACACAGTCTGTTCCAATGTAATTAAAGACGAAAGCAAAGTATTGTAATTATCTTTCTATTGTAATTAGCAAATGAATATGGAAAGAATTCTAAAATTGATCCTACAAATTTCTGTAATTTATGAAGCGAATTACCGAGTAGCTAGGAAAATATAACCTTCAAATATTGTAGTTTTCTTTAGGCGCATTTTAAATAAATCATCATGACTATGGGTACGGTTCTCGTGGCATAGCCAATGATACGTATATCCCAATTCAAGTGCGCATTTCACGTGACTTGACCACAACTTCAAATGATAATAAAAACTAAACACGTTGCAAATCACGGGTGCGTCTCACATGGCGAGATTCGCGATGTGTACAAAAATAATAAGTGCACGATATCCGTGACTTATTCAGATAAACTCCATAAATCCTAAAAAGCGATTAAAAGCGGTTAAAAAGTTAAAAATGCACAATAGGTTCAAAATATGTAATAAATCAGATAATTAGGCCAAGTGTTAACTGTTGAGCGACCGTGTTAAAACCACGAAATCCGGGAATGACTAACACCTTCTCCCCGGTTAACGAAATTCTTTACCTGGTCATTTGTGTTGCGGACCATAAATAGAGTCAATTTTCCTCGATTTGGGATTTTAACATAAACCGGTGACTTGGAACACCATAATGAATTATTCCAAGTGGCAACTCAGATTAAATAAATAATCTCATTTCGAATAATGTCACTTTAATTGGAAAAACTCCCTATCTCTGGGGAAAAAGGAAGTGTGACAGAGGTGAGTGGATATAACTCTTTACTAAAGTGGTTCTACTCACAAAAATACGCCCACAAAGTGTTTGATAAAATATTTTAAAGAATCAACATGTGCTTAATTGGAACGTGTGAATACATGTTGACTTAGTATATTCTAGTTAAAGCTTATATATTTTTCTCGAGAAGTATAATCATCTATTTTTCATATTTTTATGCTTTATTACGTGATCTTACAAGTTAAAGTTTCAAGTGTTAGATAGATCTTTCAAAGATACTTTGAGTAATCACTTTCAAACAAGATTCAGATTTGAAAAGCCACAAGAAAAAGTTTTAGAAAGAAAAGATTTTTTGGGAGTATCCTCTATTCCAAGAAGAGGTCATCGTCCAGGCCGAGGTTCCTGACCAAGGCATTGACTTCCTGAAACTACTTATGCCAAAGTAGGGAGCATACGAGCCGAGGGTCTCGTTGCTGAGAATTTGCCTAGCCAGGCTAAATTATGATAAATGAGCGTTGAGAACCATGAAGCGAGTGGCACCTCGTGGATTGGGCCTATTCGATCGGGCTGGGATCAAACCCATGACGATCACACGGTGACTAAGACAAAAATAAGTCAAGATAGTTGGAACTCCCGAAGTATGAAGTGAAGTATTTTTTTTAAGAAGAAAAAGAAAAGATTTTCTTTTATAATATCCATAGACTGTTGTTAGGCAATTATTTAGAATTGTTCCTAAAAGCATTATGTTTTCCATGCATTTAGAATCTTTGCTTGTAATATATATTTTATTAAGGTTCAGTCCCCTGTCGTTGAGACTCACTGAGTAAAATGGATGGTACTAACGTTCTCTTTTGGGATCCTGCGTTGGTCTGCAGTACAACATAAGAACCGATTTTGCAGGCGAGGAGGCTACAGGCTAGGACTTCCCTCATTTTCAGTGCTATTGGTGAGATCCGTTTTTGTTCGTGGAGTATTCCTTTGAGTCGTCATTATTTAGCTACTTCTTTGTTTACTTGGAGAACTGGCCAAGAAATCTCATGTCCTGAACAGTGCATCAGTTGATCAGTAGAGGCCTCATAGATACAGTCGATGGGTTAAGATTCAAGTGTTTTTGATAATAACTTTATAGTATTTCAGTAGTTACTACGAATAAAGTTTTTAGAGTTGGTTTATTTAGATATTCAAACTAATTAAAAGTATTTGATTAAAGTATTGTTTTGTTGCATATAAAATTTGAAGTTTAATAATTTTGATAAGCGTGAATCATCTGCTCGGTTGAATTTATCGATCGGGTGCCGATTGTTCAGACAATCGATCGTGACAGTTACTCCCATTTTTCTATAAAGTTGCATGCTTCTTGCAGATTCTAGCTGCACCATTGATTGCTTCTATTACTCTTTGCCTATGACGCATTTTTATTAACTTTTTCCTGTTAGTAATACGACAAAATAAAACGCTTAATTGAGAGAGAGTAGAAATACTTGAAAGGATTTAATTTATATGCTCTGATATTTAAGTTTAAGGGATAGTTTTATGACTGAAAGGTTAAATAATGTCGCCTCCTTCAAAGCTTTCAGGAGAATAATGAAAGGGAACCACAAAAATTGAAAATTGAAGGAATAATTGAATTAAAAAAATAAGTAAATTCAGAAAAAGAACATGGACAAGTAGACGTTGTTCGATATTTGAAGAAGAAGCTTTCAAAATTTTCTTAAAATATTGCTAGTGATATCTGGTGATTGAAACAATTTTTCCTTTCGAGTATCTTTTTCTCCAAACATTTTGAAAGGTCTTTAATTGTAAAAATTCGCATTGCATAGATAATTTCAGGTAGTTCTAGATAGATTTCAAAAAATCAAGAAATTCAGTTTGAATTCATAATGAAATTTAGATGCGTTGACCTTGTACTACCTCCAGTAGATTATTTTTCCTCTTTTTAGGGAACCCATCAAGCAAAAAAGAAAAAACTATGAAGTTTTTGGGTGGTTTTAGCTTTATTAGCCTTGATTATCCAATAACAAGTTCATATTTCCAGAAATACAACTGCATACGAGATAGTACAGCGATCATATGGACTTTCTTCCATAATTTTGCTCCTTATATTGTTCCCTGCAACCCTTGCACAAATGCCAGAAACTGTTTAGAGACCGGAATTAACATGCTATAGCTAAATCCCCACACCTCAGTATCAACATTTTCTACAAACACCTTATACCTCCATTTCTATCCTTTTTTTTTTTG